>CATKHJ010187266.1:0-17899 GCA_949750685.1 Vernicia montana
ACTATAATAAACTTATATTATAACAATTATTAAAAACTATATATATATCAATTTAAATAACTTAATAATATTTACTTTAATTTAAATAATAATAATTCAATTTTAATAAATCATGTTAAATAATTTTATTTCCATGTGAAAATATTTTCAAAAATAATAAAAAAAAATCAGGGTATTACATTAATTATTGTAAAGTAAATTAATTAGTTTATTTAATTATTTAAAGTTAAATTTATTTAAATAAATAAAAAAAGAATAATAATAATAAACTAATGCAAAAAATGAGGTGGTCGGACGTGGTCACTCTTAACCACTTAAAACCAATTGAAAATGTACACTTATATTCTATTAATTAAATCAAATAAAATCACCTCTTGCCCCTCATTTTCCCGTCCACCACTTCCCATTTCTCATTGTTAGAAACCATTTAAGAGAAAGCTAAGAAATCTTGAAAGAGAGCTACGAAAACCAAGGATTTTAAAGCAAATAAATAAATAAATAAATAGATACAGATCAAAGCAAATAAAAGGTTAGAATTAATTCTTCTGATTCCTTGTAGATTATTAGAATAAGTTTATAGCCTTTATTTTTGGGTTGTTATTAGTTTTGGTAATTGGAGGGTTTCAGCTATCTTTGAGAAAATTAATGAAAATGGTTTCTAATTCTTAAAAAACATGAAATATATTAAATCAGATAAATTAATGGTTAAATTAAACTAAAAACATTTTAATTGGGTTGAAATTATAAGAAATTTAGAGTTTTAAAAAGGAAATTCAGGAAAAATAATGAAATAAATTAAAATAGTTAAATAGATGATTTAATTAAACTTTGGAATCCAACAATTTAGTTGAGTTTTGTTGACTATAGGCTTCAGCCATAAAGAAAAAAGAAAATAAGAGAAAGAATTTCTAATTTCAACAATTAAGAAATAAGTTTGATTATCACGATTGTTGAGTTAATTTTGATTAATAAATTGGAGTTGGTATGAGTGTTGAATTGGAGACCTAGGAGGGGTTGATGAGCTGAGTTTGATTATTGTGAGCCATGATGGCAATTTAAAAGTATTTATTTTATTTGTTTCAGCTATGTTAAGTTCTAGTTATAGAGAAAACTCTGTTGAAATCTCGGCAGAATCTTTAAAATTAGTTTGAGTATGTTGTAGTTAAGTGGTCAGTATTATAATAATATATTTATTATGCAGTAATTGTGTTTCAGGTGTATCTCCAATTGTGAGATGTCGAGTTTTGATGAGATCTAATTGGAAATCTGTCTAGTTTGTGAGTTATATAACTTAATATAATGCTCTATTCTCTTTTATTTAATTAATGTTTCACTTGCATTCATATATTGAATGTTTGGATGTTATATATATAAATATGCATTATGAGTATGAGTGAAACATTCAAACGTATGAATATGATTGTTTTGTTGTGTTTATAATGTTTATTAATTGTGAATGCTGAATAGAGTTATGATGACATAAGAATCACTAGGAATGTGAATATGATATATGATGGATGAGCTTTGACTGGCATCGCTCGCTACTGCTAGTCGGGTCGTTGCATGGCTTCGGCTAGGGACAGTTGGTACCCTATGTATTGAATTTTTAAAGTAATATCATTTGGATACAGAAAACCAAGTTAGGGGGGTCGGCTCCCCATATTGGTTGATTATATAATTCATTGAGTTGAATACTCATTCCTGTTCACCAATTTTTCCCAGGTTGCAGGTTGAGCTTGAGAAGTAAAAGTTTATGTTGAGTTATTCCTGCCATCATCTTTCGGCAGTGAAATATATTTATTTATTCAGATATGTAATTAATTTTATATTGTGTTGTATTATTATTACTGTAGCACTCCGCATTATTATTTTGTTAATTGTATTTTTATTCAGAGGTATGATTTTGTTAAATGTCAAGTTTTGAGGAAAACAAAGATTCCTTACTATAGATGTTATGAATGTTGTAATATTTCTGTTAAGCATGAACCTTGTGATGATTGAATGAGATTATTTCCCTAAGCGGCATTGATTTGATTGATATTTGTCAAGTTCTGCTTAATAGGTGGGCCCTCAGCCTTGATTTTGTGGCAGTTACAACTGTCACATTATTGTTTTGTCGTTTAGCAGATAATCAGGCTTACTACGGCTTCTGGAAGCCTTATACTTTTTCGTTCCCTAGTGCCGGTCACGTGCCTTCGAGTTCGGGACGTGACATATTATATACAAATTATATTATAAATATCAACTAAATACGAACAGGAAACAAATCATACAACTCATTATTGGTAGGAAATAAACACATTGGCAGAAAATAAACACTAACAAATTAAATCCTTCATCATCGTCAAGGGTAAGAGTGAGCAAACCAAACCGAAATTGAAAAATCGAATCAAACTGATTGGTTCGATTCAATTTGGTTTGAAATTTTAAAAACCGAATTAAAATTAGGTTTGGTTCAGTTTTTTCCAAAAAATTTCGATTAAAATCGAACTGACCGAACTTTATATATATATATTAAAATTTTCTTGAATTTTATCTCAAATTTATAAAAAAATGAGAAACAGAAAAAAAAAAAATAAAATCAGCCCAAACCGACCAACTGAACCTAATTTTTCGATTTGGTTCGATTTAATTTGGTGAAAATGCAATTTCAATTATTTCGATTATTTCAATTCGATTAGATTTTGAACCGAACCGACAATTTGCACATATCTAATCAATGGAGCTTGAATATAGGACTTCTTAGTCGCTGAGTCTCAGTCCTAGTCAACCAAGTTATGCATTATTGATATTTGAATTTTATTATTTAAAATAATCAAAAAATAAAAAAGAAATATAATAATTTTTTATTTTATTTTTATATAAAAATAATTTTATTTAATTAAAATGAAATCATTTTGAATTTTTAATAGTGAATTTCTTTACGTTTTTATAAAATATTTTCATTTAAATATGATTTCATTTATTTGAAAATGATCTTTGTTATAATTTAAAAGAATTTAATTCTATTAATTATACCTTTTCAAATATGGAAATTGATAAAATATAATTCAATTAAATTAAATTTTTATAAAATTTGAGTTTTTAAAATTGCCCTTAATATTGCATGCCTAAAAATGAAGAATAAAATTGGTGGTTTATGTTAGATTGCATGATGAATGACGAATAGATGTTTATATTAATGAATTGGTGTAATTACAAAGAGAAATACATTAGTATTTATAGAATTACAAAGAGTGATTAATGAAGGCTTGATTGAAAGAGTTGTTAGTTGTGTACATGGAGTAGCTGGAGCTGCACATGAGAGTTTTGACAATGGCAAAATAAGTAGCCATCATTGTTAATTCTTCTTGAGTGTTTTCACACTAACAGTTTAATTTGATGGTAGAGATAAAATTATTTACAAGTAGTGGCTAGAAATTCATGGTTAAATAATATGAACTCTAAAGCAATTTCTATTTTTAAAACATAAACTATCTAGATTATTATTGCTCATTGATGAATGATTTATTTTATTTTAAGAAAAAAGAGAGAATAGGTGTTCTTGTACTGTAAAGTACACTCTATTGCTTGTTGTAGTTAATACAAACATCGTTGCGTCACTAAGTTCGCACGTGTTAAAATTGTGATTCCTCATGCCTAAGATTGACACGAGTCGCCACTTGCTAGCACCTGATCATTTCCCAGCACCGGCCGGAAAACTACAACTTGGTGTGACATTAGAAAAACTCAGGAGTGGAAATAGCAACTGCCTGACAAAGACAAACGTCGCAATTTGCTGTGGAAATGTCGCTGTCCTAATTACTTGGTGACACGTCACTGGGCCCCATAAGAGGGGTCACGTGCTAGAATGGGAATTGTGGTGTCCAACGCAAAGCTGACTCAGTCATGACTGTAAAGATATGATCAAGGTGGGGCTCACAAAGGCAAAACTTTCAATAGAAACTAAAGAAAAATATCTTATAAGTTGAAGTGTGATTGTGTAAAAAATGATTTTTGTTGTAAGGACTTTAATACTTTTTAAGAATTTTGTTAGAAAGGACTTTGGACTTTCAAAGTTTAGATATAAGGAAGTCAAACAATACTTTATTTTTGGATTTGCCTCATTGATTATATAATTGTGCTTGTGAATAATTATTTTCTCTTTTGAATTTACTTGTAATACTTTTGTGCCATTCCATCTTCCAACCAATTATAAAATCAACTATTACATCCTTAATCTTTTCAATTTACAATAATAATAATAATAATAACACTAAATATTCACACTAGGTACTTGTGTATGATTTTTGTTTTCAATTATTTTGTTTTATTATTTTTATTATAAAACCTAAAAAATATATTTATATAAATATTAATCATTGTTCTATTCGACTCGAATCACTAGTTATACGTTGCTATCTCAATTTAAAATACTTCTATAGGATGCATTAATCATGAATATTATCGCGAGACAATTTTTTTTTCTATAGTATCAAAATATATCATTTTACTTAGATAAATAGGATCATTTTTAAACTTTCACACTATTTATTTCTCTCTCTCTTTAATCCCTCTATTATTTTTTCTCTACCTTTTTTGTTTCTTTAAAATTCAAAATTTTCAGTTTTCTTTTTATTTTTCAATGAAATTGAAATGAAAACAGAAGTGAATAAAAAAAAAAAAACAGAGTGAGGGAGAGAAAATTAAGAGAAGAAAAGTGAAGAAGTGAGGTAAAAAAAAAAATCTAGCAATTTCAATATTTGGACAAAAAAAAATTCTAGTAAAATAAATATATTGGAAAAAACTTATTTGTTCAAAAATTTGATTGTAAAAAAAATAAAATAAAATTTAATTAAACAATGAAATTAAAAAAATTTCATACGCAAATTATATAATTATTATTTTTATTAACTATATTCTAATTAAAATTTAAACATATAATTTCACAATCATCAAACATATAATATTTTTGTATATGTGACCTAAAAGGTTAAAATGACAATGATGATAAAATAGTAAAAAACAAAATGGTAATAAAATATGAAAAACAAGAAAAAGCTGTATTCATTCTCTGAGAGTTCGTTGCCAACTTGCATGGGACTCTCTCTCTCTCTCTCTCACTCTGTTTCCAACTCTTTATGGTGTAAAATAAAAGTAGAAATACATGTTGATTTTGAATTTTGATATACATTGTATTGAATAAACCCATAAAATAAAGTATATAATATTTATATATATATATGATAAGAAACAAAGTAAATTAAAGATATTAATTTCAGGTAAGGACTCAGGACCTGTGAATTCTCAGGGAAGGACTCTCCGGCCAATTATAAATACCCAACCCTTTTTTTACCTTACAATGCAGCAACCTTTTCTTTATTTCTTTCTTTCTTTCTTTCTTTTTCTTTGCTTTCTCCAAATTATCTTCAATTACAGTCTTTATTCAGATGACTATTCTCATTGAGCAACCTCAGTTTGAGTTTGGTAATGATTCTTTTTTTGTTCTCTTTTTTTTTTTTTTTTAATAATTATATTTATGGGATAGGATACAAAAAATAAAAAAATATATATAAATTTAATTTATGATTCTTCCAAATTTTCTTGCAAATTAATCTTTGATTTAATATGGGTTATATGCTGATTTTTTTTTTTTTTTTAAATTTTGATTTTATAAATCCCAAGATTTTGTTTTTGAAAATTTTTAGATCTGGTTTTTGTGAAAAACTCCGTTAATTTTTATGCACAACTTTTGTTTTTCTTTTCCAATTACAGGATTTGAGGAAAAGAAAATCCATGTTGATGAGAAAGAAGAACTGCTATTGAACGGTGGATTTGTTGTGCCACATACCAACTCTTTTGGCCAAACTTTTAGGTTATTCGATCTTCTCAATATTATTGTAATTTTTTTTTAAAAAAATTACCTGCAGATAAAATGATCTAATTTAATAGCCCCATAATCTATACAATAAGCTAAAAATTAATAAGAATATATTAAAAAAATCCCATATATATGTAATTTAATTATTGGGGACATCTTCTTCATGGCATATACCTATGCCACATGGCAATTTTAAATACAACCAGGAAAATTATAAATCTGCCACAAGTTACAGATTTTGAATTAAAGACAGAATGGGATATTATTGGATGGACTTTGGACCAATTGGATTATTAATTTACTTTGATTCAGAAACATGACCCTAATGAGATGATTAAGATTTGGCAAAAAAAAAAAAAAAAAAATGAGATGATTAAGATTTAAATAGAAAAGGATATTAACTAATTACATTCATTAATAGAGAAGATATCAAATTTGAATAATATATATTTTTCAAAAATTTTAAAAAATAATTAAGAAAATGCTTTTGGGTGTCTACTTTTTTCCTTTTTTTTTTTTTTAAATGTTTTATTAAATTCATTAATTATATATCTATCTAATATTTATGTCCAAATTACAGAGATTATGATGCTGAAGGTGAGAGACAGCCAGGTGTGGAGAATTTCTACAGGGTCAATCATATTAGTCAGACCTATGATTTTGTAAGCATAATTTCATTATTTTTTTTTCTTAATTTTAGTGGCTCTTATTTTTTTTTTTTATGCGACTTAAAAATATTTTATAATTTTTTTTTAATTAATATCTGATAAAGGACAGTCTATCAGTTCTGGGCAAAAAAAATAAAAAATAAAAATAAAAGACAGTATCAGTTAAAAGTTAAAATTTTAATATGAGAGTTTTTGAATCCAAATTTTTAGAATTAGGTGGATGAGTGATTTGTAAAAAAAAAAAAATTAATAATGTTGAGATATAATAATGGAATTCAGGTAAAAAGGATGAGAGAAGAGTATGGGAAGCTGAACAGAGTGGAGATGAGCATATGGGAATGTTGTGAACTTCTTAATAATGTTGTGGATGAGAGTGATCCTGACTTGGATGAACCTCAAATTGAACATTTGCTCCAAACAGCTGAAGCCATTAGAAAGGATTATCCCAATGAAGACTGGCTGCACTTGACTGGTCTTATTCATGGTAATCTTTTAATCTCAACTTCCCACTATGTATCAATGAAATATGTTGATGGGTTGCGTTTAAATTTAAAAAAAATATCAAATTTTATAAAGATTTAACTCATAATTTTCTTCCATCCAACTCACGATAAAGTCTAATAATAAAACTTGATTTTATAAAATATAAAAATATTTATTTGTAATGAGGTTGGTAACTTGAGATATGCTTGGATCATTTATAGTTGACTTGAGTTTAAGTTTGAATAAAAGAGTGTTGTCTCATGATTTAATCTAACTCCAGCTTGATGAAGTTTTTTACCCAAAATTTAGCTCAATTCCACCCACCTAAATAATAAATTAATATTATTTGAAATATATTTCAATAATTTTGAGCCATACTACGATATAATAATAGGCCCAATTCATATAGTTAGGCTAGGCTAGCTTTAAGTCGGAGAGCTGAATAAAATTTCAGCCCGGTTGCCCAGCCTGGTCCGAGAATGAGTACAGATCTATGTATTGTATTTCAATCCTAGCAAGAGGGAAAAGAAATTCAATTGTGTGAGCCCACATATTTCTGGTCTGGGCAGGTCCTCTGTCCTCATGCCAGGGTGCATTGGGCTTGCTCATCCTTCACATAGGCTTAGATATGTTTTGAAAATGATTGAATAATACTCCATATGTATGCATATCCACTTACAAACATGTGGATCCACCTTCTATAATTTCAGTTAAATTCTCTGCATGTATTTGTAAGTGCAGAGTGTAATATATAATATATGATAGTGCACCGGGTGCAATTTATAATTTCACAAAAAAGGGAGTCAATCTAACCTGTTTTCTTTTGGGTTGATTTAGATCTTGGAAAGGTGCTTCTTCTTCCTAGCTTTGGTGAACTTCCTCAGTGGGCTGTTGTAGGTCAGAAAAATGTTTTTTTCAATACCAATTTTATTACTAGATAAGTTATATATATTTACCACTGAAATTTACCAATCTTGATCCAAATCACAGGTGACACTTACCCTGTTGGATGTGCTTTTGATGAATCAATAGTCCATCACAAGGTCTTAATCTTTCTTATTCTTTATCACCAATATTGTGATCAATTTCCCTTTGAGTTTTTTACCACATTATAAAAAATATATAATTTCTGCGAAAATGTACTGTTTTTAATTGACTCCACAGTATTTCAAGGAAAATCCTGACTATTATAATCCTGCTTACAACACTAAATATGGAGTTTACTCAGAAGGATGTGGATTAGATAATGTTATGATGTCATGGGGACACGACGATTACATGTATTTGGTAATTAAACAATTTTGAAAAATTATACAATATTGTTATTGTTATTATTATTATTATTATTTTATGAATCTATATTTTATTTCATGAAATATGATTTGGAAAATCTGACCGTTGTGTCTTATTATCAGGTGGCCAAGGAGAATAAGACAACTCTACCTTCTGCAGCTCTTTTCATTATCAGATACCATTCATTCTATGGTAATTTGTGTAGAATTAAAAAAATAATAATAATAATAAGTACATTTTCCTAATTAATTATGTACATTTTTGTTGTCATTTAGTTCTAATGGAACTATGGAAGTATTAATTAATTTGATGATTTTCCAGCATTACATAGATCAGAATCTTACAAGCACTTGATGAATGAAGAGGATATTGAAAATTTGAAGTGGCTCCAAATATTCAAGTAATTAAAATTAATCTCTTATATTTGACTTAATTAGTCATGAAACTTAACATATGGTGATTTTGATTTCTTTTTTTTACTATTTTTTTCCCTGTGCAGCAAATATGATCTCTACAGCAAGAGCAAAGAACGGATTGATGTGGAAAAGGTCAAGCCATACTATCTCTCCCTTATTGAAAAGGTAAAAGTACTAAGAACTTATTTGATATTGAGATTGAAACTAATTTTTTGAAATATCGTTTTAACTGTATTGAAACTTTTATAATTAATTAGAACATTTGAAATTTATATTTAAAATAAACTTTAATGACATCTAATTAATATTTTCAACATAATGCTTTTTTTAACAACTGAATAGACCTTAAATTGGTTATTTTAACACTTTAATTTGTTAATAATTGTTTTATCTTCCAATATATAAGTTTGATTCTTAATTGGTCTCATCTTTGCCAATATGATGTTGCAGTACTTCCCAGCAAAACTAAAATGGTGAATCTTGAAAGATTTTGAAGCTCTCTATTAGTGAAGATCTTACTACCTTGCAGGAAGTAGTAAAAAAAAAAAAAAAAAAAATCTTTTACAAATAATGGCAATAAATGATAGTTTTTTGTACATCTAGTTGTTGTTTTGAGTGTAATAATCTCCTATATTAATTTGCTTCTAACTAATAAAGTGAATCAAGTGCTTTCAAATCTCTACACAAATGTGTTATTATGGCTTGTAATATAGTTGCAAGATCAACAGGCCAATCAAATTCCATCCGAATATAAGCCAATATTGCAAGCAAAATCAATTTGGTTATATCATCTTAATTAATTAACAAAGCATAACATTCATCTAATTAATTAAATAAATGCTTACATTACATAATCAATGGCATCATCAGTTTGTGATTATGTCGTTTTCCCATTTCGCTTTCATATAACCATCATTTGGAGTTGGTGATCAGGGGCGGTTTAGTGGAGTAGACAATTAAGACAACATTTTAGCTATCTAATTATAAAAGTCCCATATATATATATTATAGAAAAAAAAAAGAGAAAACAAAAGTTTAAAATTTTGAAAATATAATTTAATAAAAAATTTATAAAATAGGAACATCCTAAAAATTAGTTTAGGAAATTAAAATCTAAAATAAAAAATAATAATAACCTAGCACTAACAATAACTATATTTCTAATTAACTCTATTAGCTTTTTCTAAATAGTAGAACAAATTTATAATTTTTTTTCTTAAAAATTAGATTCTTATAACTACCTACTTATTAAGTAGTAGTTATGAATTTATTTATTTATATTGTATTTTTTTCAATTTAAAATCCTCATTTTATGATTTTGTCTAAGGTACCCAAAACTTTGAGCTGCTCATGTTTGTGATCCAAATTTTATATATGCATCATCAATACAAAATTTCAAATCTTTTTCAAAATAAGACAATAACACAATTTTTTTTTTTTTTTTTAATTCTATTGGTAATTGGGTGGGCACCAGTTAATTTGGAATTATATAAGAAAAGGTCAAAAATAAAATAGGTTAAGATATGACTGTTGTTAATCAGATGTGTTATTCTAACTTTGTTTAAAGATGTGGAGAGCAATAGATTTCGGCTTAGTTTGTTTCCCGCAAAATATTTTTTGAAATATATTTTTTATATTTTCTGATATTTGGAATGTTTTGGAAAATTAGTTAACAGAAAATATTTTTCTAGTCAATGAAAAACTAAGTATTTTTTTTTAAAGAAAATGACTTTCTCTTTTCAAAATGGGAAATTATTTTTCGGATTTTGACAAATTCAAAATGATAAAAGAAAAATATGTAAATATAAATTTATTAATCGGTCGATCACTGATATTCACTACCGGCGATTATTGATGACTAATGCTAGCCGTTGCCAACCACCGCCGGCCGCCGACGATCACTAAATTTATCATTTTTATGTATTTTCTCTCATACTTAACAATAAAGTTTTAAAATTACGAAATTATTATAAGTTTAAATATGTTTATAGTCTTATAAATTGAAATTTTTAATATTTTTTAAATAATTTTTAATATTATAACCAAATAACAAAAAATTAATTTTTTAAAAAATATTTTTCAAAAATAAATTATTTTTTGCGATACAAACAGATTTTTCGTGTTTGAATTTTCTAGTATTGAAAAGGGAAAAATTCATTTTGATAAGCATAATAAGATATTTCAAACTCGAGTCCCCTAGTATTAAAAGGAAAAAAGCTGCTTCTTGTTAGGTAACTCAAAGCACCATTTCGTCCTATTTTATTAAATAAAGGAGATGACAGCTAGCTAACATACATGGTAGCTACAAGATTTAAGCCTAATATGGTAACACTTGGCTTGGATTGCCGACTGTCCAAGCCAAGTGTTAAGCTATAGTTATACATATACATATTATTGAGCTTTAGCCGATCAATTTAAAGATGAGTGTAAATATATAAGAAAATGAAGATCATCGTCTTCTTCTTCCCCACTAGGCCCTAGTGAGGCTTTTGGGTGGTGAACATAAAGGTTCAATTCAAGTTAGATTGGAAGCTAGTGATACATTTCTATACATTGGCTAAAGTAAGTTGTAGATTCAATATCTCTACTATTTTCTATTTATCTTCTTATTTTATCTATTTATCAAATTCAAGCACTACGAAGTAATTAAATACATAAATCTAGCCTTCACTGCCCTATAGTACAATAATTAGATGTGATTAAGCATTATTGAATCTTAAAAAAGTATGAATAAGCTTTGTTTTAATTACATTGCAATTACCATTATTACTCGATCAATACTACATTTTGTTTGTGGAATATCAATGAAAGTTTTCATTATTGTAACTCTAATAATGTAAAAATTAAACCACTCTAACTTTAAAAAAATTCAAATTTATTACTGAGAATAAAAAAAAAAAATGAATGAATTTTAGTATATTTAAGCCAGAGAATATAAAAGAAAAACAAAATCACAATGAACTATCATTTGTTATCTTACACAATAAACCAATTAAGTATTTTCTTCTACATTAATTGATTCCCAGAAAAGAGTTAAACTTCAAAAACAAAATGGGTTCTGAAACCACTCCAAGCCTTCCAATCATAGATTTCTCAAGCACAGAATTAAAGCCAGGGACCCCTGTGTGGGAGACAGTGAAATCCCAAGTAAGGAAAGCAGCAGAGGAGTATGGTTGCTTTGAGGCTGTGTGCAAAAATATTCCTCAAGAGCTTCAAAAGGCAGTCAATGAAGTATTGGAAGAGATTTTTGCATTATCTTTAGAAATCAAGAAGCTTAATGTTTCTGAAACACCTTTTCATGGTTATATTGGATCATCTTTGCCAACTTCAATATATGAGAGCATTGGATTTGATCACCCTGACAACTATGACAATGTCCAAAGCTTCACCAATGTCCTCTGGCCTGAAGGAAACATAAATTTCAGGTAAGAGCTGTCAGGATTTAAGTCTCTAATATCATTATCAGACAGGAACTCGATTACGAGTCTATTTTATTTATTATTATTTCTTAAATGTTTTACCTTTCTTGCTCAAACTTTAATTTTTGGCAGCAAAACTGTACATAGTTTCTCAAAGATATTAGCAGAATTAGATCAAACAATAAGGAGGAGGATTGTGGAGAGCTTTGGAATTGAGAAATTTTTGGATGAACACATAAATTCAACTTACAGTTTGTTTAGGTTAACAAAATATAAAGCACCCAAAACCTCAGAAAAAAAGACAGGGCTAAGGGCTCAAACAGATAAGAACACAACTAGCATTTTGTACCAAAACCAAATTGGTGGGTTAGAGGTACAAAACAAAAATGGTGAATAGATCAATGTGAAATTCTCACCAGACTCTTTCATAGTCATAATTGGAGAATTTCTCAATGTAAGTCTCTTTAGGCTAAACTTTTCACTTGTCAGGAGGTTTTTTTTTCTTTTCAGTATCTCTTTTTTTTTTTTTTTTAAAAATTTCCTAACTGGGTTCAAACTCGCAATCTCACAAAACATACCTAAATTTTGTAGGCATGGACAAATGATCGATTGTATAGTCCATACCATCGTGTCATGATGACTGGAAACAGGACAAGGTACTCTGCTGCATTGTTTACAAGGAAGGCTACCTAATAAAAGCTGTAGAAGAGCTAGTGGATGAAAAACACCCTTTGAAATTTAAGCTTTTTAAATACCCTGATTACCTTAAACTCCGTTTTGGTAAAAGTTTAGAATCGCCTTTACAGGCTTATTTTGGTGTATGATCATCTCAAATATAGGTTTATTTAGTCATGATTACTAATTCCTGTTCTGTACATTTAATCTCCCCCTTATTGAAAACTTGGTGAGTTTTTCTGTTTCAATGAAAGAGTTGTGAATTTTTGTAAAACTAAAATCATCCAAATGAGTGGAAAACTAAACTAATTATGGGTCGAGTGATGTGGTTGCAAGATCAAAACTAAGGCTAATAAATTTTCATCTTAATATGCCAATATTGCAAGCAAAATCAATTTGGTCAATTCATGCATGTAATTAATTAAATGTCAATTACATAATCAATGGCATCATCAAATTTGTGGTTATGGCCATATCCTATTGGGCTTTCAAGTAATTTTCCTTAGGACTTGGTGGTCCAGATCTTATATATGCATCATCAACACAAAATTCCAAAGACTCAACTTAATCTATAACATATTGAAATGGGGTTTGTTCTCACTTAACAAAAGACAAAATTAAATGAAATAATTCCCCTTTTAAATTCAAGCATAACAAAGTAATTAAATACATAAATCTGGTTTCACTATCTTGAAGTACAATAATTAGATGTGATTAAAGAATATTCAATATGAATAAGCATTTTGTTCTCGGAATATCAATACAAATTTGTTCATGATCATAATTATAATAATACCAAGCTGCTCAACTTAAAAACTCAAATCTATTATCTAATCTTACACTATAAATCATATTTTCAAAGCTGAACCAATTCATACACTCTAAAGCATTTTCTTCCATAGAAGATAGTTTTTTTTTCAGAAAAAAAAATGGACTCTGAAACAAATCCAATCCTTCCAATTATAGACTTCTCTAGCACAGAATTGAAGCCAGGGACCCCTGTGTGGGAGATAGTAAAATCTCAAGTAAGGAAAGCTGCAGAGGAGTATGGTTGTTTTAAGGCTGTGTTCAAAAGTATTCCTCAAGAGCTTCAAAAGGCAATGAATGGAGCATTGGAAGAGATTTTTGCATTACCTTTAGAAATCAAGAAGGTTAATGTTTCTGAAACACCTTTCCATGGTTATATTGGATCATCTTTGCCAGGTTCAATATATGAGAGCATGGGCTTTGATTATCCTGACAACTTTGACAAGGTCCAAAGCTTCACCAATGTCCTCTGGCCTGAAGGAAACATAAATTTCAGGTAAGAGCTGTCAGGATTTAAAATCTCTAATATCCTGCATTATCAGACAGGTACTCGATTACTAGTCTATTTTGTTTATTATTATTTCTTAAATTGTTTTACCTTTCTTGTTCAAACTTTAAATTTTGGCAGCAAAACTGTACATTGGTTCTCCAAGGCATTAGCTGAATTAGATCAAACAATAAGGAGGATGATAGTGGAGAGCTTTGGAATTGATAAATTTTTGGATGAACATATGAATTCTACTTACAATTTTCTTAGGGTAACCAAATATGAAGCACCAAAAACCTTAGAGAAAAAGACAGGGCTAAGGGCTCATACAGATAAGAATACAACTAGCATATTGTACCAAAATCAGATTGATGGATTAGAGGTACAAAACAAAAATGGTGAATGGGTTAATGTGAAATTCTCACCAGACTCGTTCATAGTCATAATTGGGGAATCTCTCAATGTAAGTCCTTTTATGCCAAACTTTCAATTGTCAGGAGTTTTTATCTTTTTTTTTTTAAAGTTTTGTTCGAGCTCGCAATCTCAAAAAAAATAAAAAAAAAAAACTTAAATGTTGTAGGCATGGACAAATGATCGATTGTATAGCCCATACCATCGTGTTATGATGACTGGAAACAGGACAAGGTACTCTGCTGTATTGTTTACAGTACCTAAGGGAGAGTACATAATAAAAGCTGTAGAAGAACTAGTGGATGAAGAACACCCTTTGCAATTTAAGCCTTTTAAATACCCAGATTACCTTAAACTCCGTTTTGCAGAGGTTGGTAAAAATTTTGAATCGCCTTTAAAGGCTTATTTTGGTGCTTGATCATTTCAGATGTAGTACGTGTGATTATTAATTTGTGTTCTGAAAATGTAATGTACTCATTATTGAAAGATTGGTTTATCTTTTGTTTCTTATGATGGCAATGGAGAATTCTCCTAGGTTTATGTAATTTTGCTTTGCATGCATTGTTTCCTTTTTTCAATTTATCCCATGGGTTGTATTTCATAATTTTCTTTTTTAATAAATTTATTATTGTGGGTCAGATGATGTGATTGCTATAGAGGTATCAGCCTAGCTGAAATGTCTTGGTGCGAATTTTGAGACCTATTTCAATAGCTTCATATAAAATAAAAAAAATGTGTGACTTCTTTGTGGTTTAAATGAAAGCTGGTTGGTTTTACCATGAATATTGGTATGTGTGATGCGATTGGAGCAGAAATTTAGGCTGTTCTTCAAGGTCTAAAACTTGTTTGGGATTCTAGTTTTCGAAAAGTCCATCTTGAGTCAGATTCTCCTCTTCTTATTCAATGGTTAAAGGAAGGAAAGAGAATTGTGCATTCTCATGACAACTTAGTTCAGGCTTGTTGCGATTATGTTCAGAGAGATTGAGTGGTGACCCTTAAGCACATTTTCAGAGAAGCAAATCAAGTAGCTGATTGGTTAGCTTCTGAGGCTCTTAATTATGATTGTGGGTCTAGGATTTTATCTTTTCTCCCGAGTGATCTTAATAGTCTTATTTGGTCTGATATGATTGGAGTTGCGTGGCTTAGGAGGATAAATATTAGTGCTGTGTGACTAGTGTTTTTATTTGGGTGTCCCCCTCTTTAGAATCCAAAAAAAAATGAAAGAGTTATGAATTTTTGTCAGGCTAAAATCATCCAAATCATTTCCTATATTAGAGTGGAAAAAAATTATTGTTTATGGTAGTTGATCAATTACAATACATCATCATTGATTCATTATATATATTGGTAATTAATCAAAGTTTAATAGTCAAATGGGGAGTAAGAAGTAGTTTAATCTCTTATCCTTGCCCTTCCCTTAAAAAATTGCATATAAGAAAAATCTTCTCTTATTTTTTATAAACATTACCTATTATATTTATACAATCTCAACCATTAATTTGATAATTGAAGATTGAAATTTTAGTAAAATTAATTTTGAATTTTAATGGAGTGAGTGTATTATTAAATAATGAAATCTCAATCATTCATTTTGAAATTAACAGTTAAAATTGCATAAATATGTTAGATCATATTGATATAAATATGAAAGGATGTTTTAATAATCAAAGAAACAGGTAAAATTGTAAATTATTTATCATAACTTAAGATATCTCTTTCTTTGAGTAAGATTATTCATATGTCATTTAACTCTAAACGAAGTTGTTGTTTGCAAATATAAACGAATTTATAAGAATTTTTTTTTTCATATGATCTTATCTCTTTCAAGTCAGATGATTGAGAAAAGAAGCATAAAGTGTGATGTAAATACCGTTGGTAAATCATCATCGATTGACATTGAATCATATCTAAAAAGAATCAGTCAAAATATCTATTAATTTATCTAAAATAGATGGAAAAAAAAAAAATTCAATCAAACCAATTAAATCTTTGTTCAGTATATTGTCAAAATGATAAATATATACTAATAAATTTTAATTTAATGATATTAAAATCGTTAGCAAAGCTAAAATGTTGTAAATTTTTGTTTAAATCTAATTAATCAGTAAAAAAATTTTAAAAAATACATTTTTCTTTGGTTTTTTTTGCGCTCATAAAAATGATAAATAGATGAAATGGTGGAAACCTATTATTAAAATAAATGATGAGCAGTAATTTATAAGTTTTAATTTAATGGCACTTAAATCAAATTTCAGAATTGAGAAGTGTCGTTAGTTTAAATTTTAGTCAAAGTATATATAATTAATCAGAAAATAAAAAATAAAAAATCAACGATGAAAAATAAAGTATATTGTAAACAACAAAAATTAAGACCATGTAATTAATAGTGAAAATCCATTAATATTTAAAGAATTAAAGTACAAGTTGCAAGTCAAGCAAATATATATATATATATATAATCGGCCAATAAAGTCAAACTTTGAATTCAAACAGCATGATACATACGTTCAAGAAAAAAAAAAAATCAAAACATGAAACTTTCTATTTTGCAAGAATATATAACAGGAGATTAATTTATAATTATAAAATTCGGCTAAATTTTAGCTATATTAAGTGTATATACCAATTCAATTAAATAAGAATATATAGAATAAAAGAATATCGATGTCTTTTTACTGAATAAAAAATAAATAAAAAAATCATATTAATTAAAATATATTACCACTTATTTGTTTTGATATATAAAATAAATTTATGCCACTTAATATTGGTAGAAATTTCCTTATAAAATCAGCACACAAAAAATCAAACTTTGAAGTCAAATAGTACGGCAGATAACGTAATTAAAGAAATTAAACTATGTCCCTTAACTACCAATATAAATACACTTGTATAGCTATATGTACCCATTTATCTATCTCTTTAATCACTTGTATTAGCGTGTATAATGGCCATGGCAGCTTATAACTACAAAAGCTCTGTCATGGTGACCATCCTCATTATTGCTATGGTATTACCGTTACCATGCAATGCTGCTCGGTTGACTCATCAAGGTACACAAATCAATAACCCTAATTATAATTTTTTTTTGGTAAATCTGACTCAATTAAAGTTTAATTTAGGAATCTCAGTTTAAAGTTTAATTAATTAAAATTTAGTCTTGACATATTGATAATTTGTGTATCTTTATAATTTGAAGGTCTGATTGAGGTGAGTTTAAGAGAGGGACCATTTTGTCCTCAATGCACATGTTGCTCAGCTCCACCACCGGGTTCTTGTTGCAAGTGTTGCACTGGTTCTGTTCAACCTCTTGATAGTCACTGGCCATGATATATAAGACTGATAATAATTATATCTTTAATTTTCAAGTGTTTTTGTTA
>CATKHJ010187272.1:0-10685 GCA_949750685.1 Vernicia montana
GACTGCTCCTGAGTTTCCATCAGCTGGCTCATCCGGGGAGCATGTTCCTGAGTGCGGTGACAGCGCTGGCCCTAGCCGTAGCACCGGTGGGGTGGATTGGAGTAGAGAGCACCAGCCCCCGGAGCAGATTGGTTATCACGGCGCAGATGGCATCATGCGGACATGGGAACTTCCTGATATCGTTCTCCCGGGCAAGAAGATGATCCCTGATGACGTCGTCCAGGTACTTTTGTGATCCTCCCACCTTTGGAAGAGATCCTTAGGCAGGATTTTCATTATACTATTTTTTCGTGCTTGGAAATGGGTCTAAAAGCATCTGACATTATTGTTTATGCAGGTTCCTGGAGACTATGCCCGGATAGAGGTACTCAATTCACATCTAGATTCTGGCAAAAGTTATAAGAAGCATTAGGCACACAGTTGAATTTTAGCACGGCTTTTCATCCACAAACGGATGGACAATCCGAACGAACCATACAAACATTGGAAGATATGTTACGTATGTGTATGCTTGACTTTGGTGGAAATTGAGACAAGTACTTACCATTGATAGAGTTTGCTTACAACAACAGCTATCATTCCACCATTGGCATGGCACCGTATGAAGCGCTGTATGGTCAGAAATGTAGATCACTAGTATGTTGGATGGAAGTCGGTGATAAGCATGTGGAAGGGCCAGATTTGATTAAGGAAACTTCAAAGAAAGTACCGATCATCAGAGAAAGATTGAAGATGGCTTTCAGCCGGCAGAAGAGCTATGCGGATCAAAAATGAAAGGATGTCAACTTTTCTATAGGAGATCATGTCTTCTTAAAGATTTCTCCTATGAAAGGTGTGATGAGGTTTGGAAAGAAAGGGAAACTTTCTCCAAGGTACATTGGTCCATTTGAGATATTGGATAGAATCGGCAATGTATCATACAAACTAGCTCTTCCTCCGAGCTTAGCCTATGTGCATCTGGTGTTTCATGTATCGATGCTAAGGAAGTATGTACCAGATCCATCTCATGTTTTACAGCCTTAAGCAATAGAGGTGGAAAAGGATTTGTCATACGAAGAAGTGCCAATTTCGATTGTGGATCGATAAGTGAAGAAGCTTCATAACAAGGAGATAGCATTGGTAAAGTTCATTGGAAGAATCATGATTATGAAGAATGTACTTGGGAAGATGAACAAGCTATGATGCACAAGTACCCTCATTTGTTCTTTGTATAATTGTGTATAGACTATGTATATGCTTTGTACAATGTAAATTCGAGGATGAATTTTCTATAAGGAGGGGAGAATGTAATACCCTGAGTTCGTTTATATTTCTCCTCACTTTACATATGGATTATGAATTGCATGTTATACTTTTCATAAGGATTAAGCTATAATTATATTGAGATGACGTCTATGGAAAGAGTATTATGGTTGTATGATAAGTATTGAGGATAATTGAAGTGTTTGAACAAGTTAAAGGAAGAGAAAATTGAGAAAACAGGGTTGAACGCCCGTTCAAAGCATTGAACGCACGTTCAAAAACTTTCTGTGTAAATGGTGAACTTCAAGAACTAGATATGAACGCTCGTTCATGAGGCAAGGCATAGTCACATGAACAGTAGCAAAAGTACAGATTCAGGGGATGAACGCTCGTTCAACATAGTGAACGCTCGTTCAAAATCCCTCTGTATGAATAGTGAAGTTTTTACGTTTTTGTCATGAATGCTCGTTCATTCATGTTGAACGCTCGTTCATCATAATGAACGCGCATTCAACTTATGTGAACACTCATTCACTATTGGGATTTATAAAAAGGGACAGCAGCCCCAAATCGAGAAAAAACATAACCTTTTTCATTTATTTTAATTCCAACTGTCTCCAAACACTAGTAAACTCCATAAATGCTACTATAAGTGCTATGCCTCAGTTCTCGGTAATTCCTTGAGCATAATACCATTATATGAAGAACGTTAAGACATAATTACTTGATATTCGTATTGTACTGATTTGATTCTGCTATACATGATATGTTATTGATATTTCCTCCAATCGATTGATATTATTGAAATGATTGGATATTGAATTTGAACCAAATGTTTATTGATATTGAACCTATTATTTATTGTTGTTAAATCCAATCGCTTGCTATAATTGAACCGATTGGTTATTGATATTGATTGATGTGAACTATGAATTATTATTGTAAACCAACCTTGAATCACCAAGTTTCACAAGTTATGGTAGTATAATCTTTACTCACTGCCTTATCTCATTATCAATTCTATTTTTTTCAGGTGAGCTTTAGTTTATCGGTTAAGTTCCCGAGGCGTTCTTCTTTTCCATTCCTCGGAAACTCAATTGATTAATGTAATAGCTCAATTCCTTATATTTATTTTGTATAGATGATGATGATATAAACATTTAGATACTTCATGGTAAATGTAATGAATGGTATATGTAGTAATGGTATTTTGGGCCTTTTAGACATTAAACTATTGTAAGATGATAATTCATTTGAATTATGAATATTATTGATGAGAATGGATTAGCATGGTTGTTTGGTTCTAATCTTGGGAGATTGCATGATATGGTTATAGATGATTGATTGATGAGATTCCTACGGGTTTTCGGTGGCCTTAAACCTACCCATGCCCTAAGATCATCGCGGCTAGAAAGTTGGGTCGTGACACTAACTTACTAAAAGAAAACATAACATTATTTTTAATTAAATTACTTGTTGCAATTAACAATAACTTTTTTTGCAGATGCTCAGAATAATAATAATAATAACTTGCAAGAAGAACATTTTTAAATTCAATATCATTAAAATTTATGATCAAAAATTTAGTTCGCCAATTAACACAACCAAATTTTTTTTTAAAACATTCATTTTTAATTTTTTTTTACCTAAATGCGCTTCAAAATTATTTTCTTATTTTCTTCTATAAAATCAGAATACCAATTTTAGCAAATGGTAGACACACTTAAGAGCAGAAGCAAAAAGAGTTTGAGAGAATGAGAAAGCTTATTCATTTGAAAGAAATTGGAGAAGGAGAAAGTGGAGAAGAAAAGAGTTGCTGTGATTTTGAGACTGAGAGGAGGGTAGTAGTAAATATGGACAAATTCCACCATTTTTTTTTTCATAAATTAGAGTATTCCGCCAATTACTTTCCCTTTTTGAACAAATTCAGGCTACTTTTTTTTTTCCCCAGATATTGTGTACAATCTCCGCCATTTTTTTTGTCTGTTTTAACGCAAAGAATATTGCTGTTCATGCAGCTTCACAATTTCCACTACTTTTTTTTTAACGCAAAGAATATTACTGTTCATGCAGTGCCCGTGAATCTGGCCGGAAAATGACTTTTCCACCACTTTTTCTAAACATATTCCATGGTTTTCGCTATTTCTTTTTGAGATTCTTATTATTCTCTGCACGCGCACCTGTGAATCTGGCAGGAAAATGATTTCCGTCACTTTTTCTACTTATTTTTTTTCACAATTAAAGTGTTTATTTCCGCCATAAAAATGGTGATTTTTGTAAATGTTAGAGCCCAATGTATTTCAGCCAAAATTTATTGTGAAAATGTTAATTTCCGCCAAATTTTTTTGATATTTTGACTTTTCAATTCAAAATCACCATAATTTGGGAATTACTTTCTATTTCACCTAAATTTGAAATTTCTTTTTT
Source organism: Vernicia montana (assembly GCA_949750685.1). Lineage (NCBI taxonomy): Eukaryota > Viridiplantae > Streptophyta > Magnoliopsida > Malpighiales > Euphorbiaceae > Vernicia > Vernicia montana. The sequence goes on from CATKHJ010187272.1 coordinate 3,670, forward strand.
CAAATTCATTAATTTCGTAAATTACCCCAATTAATAATCCTTCATTGGTCACTAATCTTTCATGGTCCCCGCTGCCCTTAGGTTTTGTTAAATGTAATTGTGACGTTGCTATTTTTTATGAGGAGGGGTCTGTTGGGGTTTGGCATTATTGTAAGGGACCATATGAGGAGCTTGATTAGTTGTTGTGTCAAAACCATAGTTGGGTGGGTTCATGCTCAAATTGCTAAAGCTTTGTGCCTTAAGGAAGCAATTATTTGGATTAAGCGGCAGCAATTAGATAATGTTATATTTGAATTGGATGCCAAGTCAATTGTGGATGCCTACAATAATCAAAGTTTGGACAATTCAGGGTTAGGCTCTATTAGTTCAGGTTGTAAAGATTTGTCAGGGTCATTACTTAATTGCTTTGTATCTTTTATTAAGAGACAAGCTAACGAAGTAGCTCATACATTGGCTAAAGCTGCTCGTTATTATGCTAGTCCCATTGTGTGGTTAGAACCTTCTCAGTTTATTGGTTCTCTCCTACACCATGATGTAATTTTCTAGTTTTTTAATGTTTCTTTTTCATTCAAAATAAAAAAAAAAATCAAAACTACGTAGTTTTCGCTTGGTGTGACATTAAAACCTAAAGAAGTTGGTTTCTTCATGTTTTGGTATCTACCGCACCTTGTCCTCTTCCATTCTCATGCTCTTTGCCTTTCTCATCACTCATTGCCTAGGAGTTGAGTTATATTGTGAGGCTTGAAATTTCAGAAGTACATTTTCACTGTATTTAGTTTTTTTTTTTTTAGTTTGAAAGATAAAATTGCAATTTTTATTTATGTATTTTTGGCTCAAAATCATTTCTTTTTCTAGTATTGATAGACCTAATTATATGTGTTGGTTATAATTGTAAATTTGGAAGTGCTGCTTAGGGACCTTTAATTAGAATCTTTGTATCAAGTGTCTTTGAGTCTCAAGACACCAAATACAATTTGTTTGCAATTATATTAAAAAATAGTAATATTATTTGGCATCTCTATACAAAATTTTATATATTTAATGACTTTGATGTCTTAAAATATTAAGTTTTGAGCAGATTTTTGTAAACTGATTTATTTTTTTAAACTCTGTCCTCCCTATTAATTTACGAAAAACTGAGTGTGTGTTACTTGAGTTGAGAAATTTGTGATTTTGTCTTGCTAATGGTTTTTCACCATGGGTACATCAAAGGGAGAATTTAAATAATCCACATCTGAACTTTAGAGTAAGAATTCAGTTATGTTAATGGCGAGTCTAAGGTATCGTTTGGTATGAGGTAAGTAGATGATGAAAGTAGCACTTCTTAGGAAGTAGATATTTTGAAAGTGTTTGATTTGCATTATAAAAAAACTTTCAAAATAGATTGTCCAACTTCCCTTGTCGTATAGTAAGGGTCAGTTTGGTATTGTTGTGAAGTACTCTATTTTCTTTTATTTTTTTCCACATGCTTTTGGAGAAAGCATAGTTTATCTTACTTCTCTCAAAAGTCGGATACTAAAAAGTAGCTACAGAAAGCAATACCAAACTGGCCCTAAATAACTTACCTAAGAAGACCAGTTAAGTTGGACTTCTTGAATTGAGCTCAAATTCAATTACTAAAATATCCTTAATTAAAGACTGAAAAAAATACAATTGCATATGTAAATTAATTGTAAAGTGTCACGCCTCATCCTCGGTACTCCCTTAAATTAGCTCATCAACAAGTTTACATCTCTTTCGTTTGATCAAGACGCGATGGTCTTAGGGTATGGGTAGGTTTAAGGCCACCGATCACCTCGTAGAACCCATGTGTGCCCGAGATCTATTCTCTTAAACAATCATGCTCATCTATACAAAGACCTATGTGGGCCAAATTGTATAAATGAATAGTCACAAAAATGAAACTTAGATAAAAAAAAAAAAAAACCTTCCTCATTTTATTCATATAAGCCACTTCATTACATGATTTTTTTTTCCCTTACAATTCACATGTTTCTAATACAATTCCACAGCAAACTATATTTTATAAAGCTATTATAATTAAAACTTAATATTCTATGTCTATGTTCTATTCTAATATAAATACTTTTCTCGTCATAAATAGCAAAAGTCTCTTCGCTAATAAGTATGATTATGCCCTCACCTTGTAACTTCTCCAAGATCGAGCCTACCTGAAAACTTCTAAACTAAATCCTGAAATTCACAGATGATATGGTGAGCCATCAACTCAGTAAAATCATAAGAATGTATGATGATTAGGAATGTCATGAACGAGCAATATCGAAGCAATTGAAGAGAAAACATAGTACTTATATAATATCATTATAGTAAGGTTCAAAGATCATAAATATCAGGAATATTTATATAATCATTCTTTCAAATAAATTGACAGAAACATACATTTGTGAGTCAGGTTCATTTTCCACATTATCGCAACCCTCACATTCATTATTTATTGGAGATCTAATGGTGGACGAACCATTAAATCAAAAGTCTCCGTCATTTGTAGCACCATCGTGGAATACGTAATAAACAATCGAAGGCACATTGGAGCGAACTCATATGCTATTTGTAACAATCATGGGCTGCTACTTACCCAAGGAACATCTTCGCATACCTGCGAAAATACATCTAACTTAGTTTATAGATCCGATCAGTCGAGTCACTGTTCGCCTCAAAATATACTGTCCAAAAGCGACCCGCAAGTATACAGGGCAATTGTAGTATATAGGAAGCACCCAAGATCGTATTCTCTCAAGGAATTACAAATGGAATTTAATTGTTTCGAATTAAAGTGAATTTAAATGTAAAAATATTTTTTGTTTGATTTTTAAAAGGAAATAATTTTAAAACAGAAAATTAAATAATGCAAATGCAGATTTTTAATGTAATAAATGAAAAATGTCTAGGGTCCGTAATCCGCTTATCAATCATTTATATTTATGAATAAATCCAATTGATTATACTTAAAAGAATCAATTTTTAATAATTCTAAAAATAAAAATCAATCTATTAGCAATCGCATTCATAGAAATCAATTTATCAAACTATATATTAAAAACCAAATCTTAATCTTAAAACTTATATTTCTAATTCATTTTAAGATCTTAAAATAATGAAATCTGGAAATAAACTTCAACTCTCGTTCCTTCGTTTATAACATAAGTTAAACAAATAGTCGCTAAGCATTTATCTATAATCAATTAATCAATTCAATTAAGAAAAGATAAATATAGTCAAAAGGAATTTTATTCAATATTCATATCATGATAGCTTCATACAAAATCCCAAACACATATAAATTTAGTTCATGGAAAAATAAATAATAATTTTCATATTATTAATATCAAAATAATACATTGAATTTATCAATTCAATAATTAAAAGACAAAAATAATAGGAAAATAAACTTACAATTTAATCCAGTGCTCAAATCCAATTTCTTGGTATTTCCACAGAATAAATATCCCAAAAACCAAATACAATCTTTATTCAAGCATTGAGTGATGAAAAATAAAAATCTAAATGAAATATGTTTGAATTTGAAAGTGGAATGGCATAGGAGAAAAGTCTATTATAAAGAAAAACTGTCTCTGAGAAGAAAGTTCTTGCCTCGAAAACTCCTCTTGCCTCGAAACTTAAAAACTAAAGCTAATTATTCTCTCCTCACTTTCCCACACAATCACACACCTCACACCACTTTCTCACCAAAAAACAAAACAAATCATAATCAACACCCCCGTCCCTCTATCTATCTATATATATATATATATATATATATATATATATATATATATATATATATATATATATATATTATTTTTTGTTTTTTTATTTTTTTAACGCAATTGAAGGCACACAGCAATCACGCCTTCAATTGTGCCTGCTGCAACTTATTTACTTTTACTTTTTTTTAATTATATAAAATAGTGGGCCCCATTATTTTAATAATATATTTTTATAAAAAACTTCAAAACACGTTTTCTTTGTAATTTTTTTTATTGTTTTGCTTTTACAAAAGTTTTTTTGTTATTTTATTTTATAAATAAGTGGATCCCACTATTTTATTATAATTCTATATTTATAGGCTACTCTTTCATTTTCATGGTCCACTTTTGCTTCAAATTCTTTCATTTCTTTATTTTATTGATTAAGCTGAAAAAGACTAACAAACACATTAAAAATGCCACAATTAAATATAAAATAAATATTAAATTAACATTAAAAACATAATTTAAATATAATAAAATTATGACAAAACAGTCACTAATGCATTTGGTCTAATGAATACCCTCATTAGTTGGGCGTTCTTTCAATTTAACTTTCAATATACTCATATATATAACAATAATACTTTAAAGAAACTCTTCATATCATTTCATTCATAGAGTTGGCCCAAATGGCTTTGATTACAATAGGATGACTTCGGTCCGAATGACCTTTGTCTATTACAATAGAAACATCTTCGATTACAATAACATAACTTCGATCAAAATGACCTTTGCTTTATATAAGATTGGCTTCGCCAATTTCACTTTTGATAGAACTTACAAAGAAATACTATACTAGGTTACCCACAGAAGGTGATGGTAATAATAATACTAATGAAACTAATAAAAACATAAGAGGTCAGCAAAGGAATAGTTTTTAACGAAATACAAGGAGGGATTTTCATCGTATTGTTATACATTTCTTAATTTACAAATAGTAAAGATTACATTCCTATAACCTTACCTCTTCGCTATATCCTCCGATCAAGCTCTGCGACACCCCTTAAGTTCCTTTTGGACTCTTGAGTTCCCTATCATCTTTGGATGCCATTTCCTCCAATAAAGAAGATCTTTATCATCTCCGATGACCGCTTCTCTAATAAATATCAAAATCATCACCATCAAATCTCCACCAATAGCTCCCTAAATACTTCCCTGATCATTCCATATTAAGGCATCACCACCTAAGCTCTGATCATCATCAAGCTTGGCTTCACTCATCCTTGGGTTCACTGAATCTGTAGATTTATCTTCTAAACTCACTTAGAGCTCTTTTAAGAAAACTAAAAGAATCATCTGCCTCTTAGGCTTTGAGTTTCATCTACAATCAGTTATTCTTTTAGAAAGAAGGTTTAAAGAGAGAAAGCTTTTAATTTAAAATATTGTTTTCTTTTGAGTTTCAGAGAGAAGCTCAGAATTTAAACTATTAGACAGAGATGTAACCGTTCAAAATAAAACTAAAAGGTCTTGAGATCTTTAAATAAAGAAGAAACAATTATGGATTATGTTATGAAAAGACATAAAATCGGTCAACAGTGTTTAGGGAAAAGACAATTCACATTGGAAACGTAAACTTTTATTGAGACGATAACTTTTCTTGGAAAAGAAAACAACATTAATGGTCTGAAGAATATTGTCAATGGTAGATCCATTTAATCACACTTATCTATTACAATATAATTTCTATCTCCACTAATAACTTACTCTTCGCCATTACGAACCCATCAGTTTGCCTCGTAACCAAAGCCTTATCATTGAATTCACCATTTCTTCCTCACAAACATATACTGATATCTAAATTCTACCATCGAGTCTGCAACTCATCCTCATCTATTCTAGTCTAAGCTTACATGATTCCTCCTTATACTATGATCTTTCCTAGCTTCGTTATTAAGGTCCTTGACTTGTCTCATATTCGCTTCGCTCAATTTGTTGAACCGAACCCATCTAATGACTTATTAGCATTAGTTTTTTCGTTCATATGGTCCTATATCATGTTCGTCTATTACCTCAATACCCCATGTCAATTAACTCGTATATATTTCTCTTCATGTGATGTCTTTTATCATTTCTTTCATCTCCCATGCAGGTTCGTCTTACGGTCTATCCTCAATTCCCCTCAAATATTTATTATGACTAATCAAAACCTGAGGTATTACATAAGGGTATTATGGTTTTTTTTTTTAATGGTAGATATCTCTTAGGAAAAAGCAATAAATGCTAAACAAAAAAAATCTACTTCCTAGGAAGTTAGTATGTAAACCAAATACTTTACAAGTTACACTTCATGGGAAATAACTTCCTGGAAATTACACTTTTCAGGAAATAGATCATGGCAAATCAAACGATACCTAAGACTGGATAAATTTTCTTTTTGATTCTTGAGTTTCAATTGTCTTTGAAAGGGCCAATTTTGAAGGCAACCTCATTTATTCATTAAATATTTATATAATGTCATAATCTAAATAGCAACAAATGATTGAAGTAGGAAGCAACAAATGATTGAAGTAGGAAATATAGACTTTTGTGTTTGATTTTTTTGAAACTTGGAAATTTACAATGATATCTGTGTTCAAATATGGAATGGAAGCATTATATTTTGGTTTTGAAAGCAATTGATAACACGAACGACCATGCCTTTGTGAGGCCTCACTTGAACTCCCCTCTTGCTCGGGAGCCTTATGGAAAGGCGAGCTATTTTTAAAGGGTTTAGGTACGAGTTTCAGTGCTCGCGATTGGAACGGTTATTGTTCAAAAAATTGATTTATTTTTTAAAGGATTTGGGAGTCGCCACCTAATTTATTTTTAGTGGGAAAATTAAGGAAAAAAACTCAATTTGACTCCAATTCATTAATTTTTTTATTAATTTACCCAAGGATAAAGTTACTAGCCTTCGAAGCAAGTTGAGCTTGGGGACTAGGTTTTTAGTTTTAAATAATCTAAATTTGGCTCCTAAGTTTGATTTGACTTTAAAAAATTGATTTCATGGATGACGAGTATTAATAGCGATTTAAAATGCATGATCATGGCATAATTATGAGTGCATGAGAAAATAAAGAGCGAGTACTTAAAAATATCTACAAGCTAAGGAGAGTGTTCTCTCTAATCCTTATGGATCCTAGTAGAATGACAAGTTGCTCCTTAACTCTAAAATAACAATTAAATTAACTAATTACATTAACTAAAATTTATAAAAAAGCGTAAATTGACATTTACATTGAAAATAAAAGGGGAATGAGATTGATT
>CATKHJ010187336.1:0-15866 GCA_949750685.1 Vernicia montana
TAATTTATTTTAAATGGAAAAATTAAGGAAAAATCCAATTTGACTCCAATTTATTAATCTTTTGATTAATTTACCCAAGGATAAAATCACTAATCTTCGAACCAAGTTTGGGCTCGGGGACTAGGTTTTTGGTTTTGAATAATCTCGATTTGGCATTTAAATTTAAAATGATTTCATGGATGATGGATATTGATGACAATTTTAATAATGCATGGACATGGCATAATTATGAGACAACATGGAAAAATAAAGAGCATATATTTAAGCATCCACAAGTATAGGAGAGTATTTCCTCTAAACCTTATGGGTATTAGGGAAATCACAAAATCGCTCCTTTACTCCAAAAATAATTAACTAATTACAATTTGAATTTACATAGAAAGTATTAATTTACATTTACATGAAAAATAAATGGGGGAGGGGATTGATTGGGATTTGAAACTTGGATTTAGATTCCAAGCTTGCCTACGTACCCCATTGAATAGGGATCGAAACCCGCGTAGTTCGTTCCACTATGAGGTGGAAGGGAGTTTAGAAATCATTCAAATTTGATTGGTTTGGTTTGATTTGGGATTTGAGTGAGGGTAAGAGATTATACCTTCTTGGTGGGTTTGAGTGGTGGGAGAGTGGTTTTACCGGAGCGGAGTTCCGTTTCGGAAAATATGATGATTTTTGAAAAAGGAGAATTGATTACTCAAATTTTAATTAATTAAAAAGATTAATTAATTAAAAATGATTAATTAACCACTTTAGTGAAAATTAAAAAAAATTAATTAATTAATTAAAATTGATTTTTAATTAATTAATTAATTGAAAGTGGGTGAAAATTAAAAAAGATTAATTAATTAATCAAAATTAATTTTTAATTAATTAATTAAAATTAATTTTTAATTAATTAATTAATTGAAGGTTGGTGGAAATTTTAAAAAAAGATTAATTAATTAATTAAAATTAATTTTTAATTAATTAATTAATTGAAAGTGGGTGAAAATTAAAAAAGATTAATTAATTAATTAAAATTGATGTTTAATTAATTAATTAATTGAGGGTTGGTGGGAATTTTAAAAAAAGATTAATTAGTTTTTTAAAATTAATTTTTAATTAGCTAATTAATTAATTAGAGAGAGAGTAAAGCTAATTAGGAAGAGAGAGAGAGAGAGAAAAGTAATTGGAAGAGTCACAAATGCTTTGAGGTGTGTTTTGAAGTTGTGAAGAATGGGTATTTATAGGGAAAATGGGAGTGAAAAAAAGGACCAAAAAGGGTACAAAAAAGCAGAAAAAGGAAGGGTAATTTCGAAATTGCACAAAAAGGGTCGGGGCCGCAAAAACTGGTGAAGGATCCGCGTGCGGGACACGCAGATCCGTACGGTCCGCGTGCGGCGTCTGCGCGGACCGTCTTCGGATCCTCCAGACACGCCGGCAGATCCTCCGGTGGTCCACGCGGACGTGTCAATACAGTCAGTCCGTACTGACACATCTGCCACTGACGCGCGTTAGTGGTGGAGCCGCAGAGGGTACCTGCGGCCGCCGCAGGTCCTTGCACGGCTCCGCGTGGCTTCCACGCGGACGCCGCGTGGATGACACGAGGAGTCGCGCAGACTCCTTGCGGATCCGTAAGGCCTCCACGCAGATCTGCAAGGCATATTCTCGGCTCCGCCTGGATGACACGCGAACATCCTCCGCGCCTCGGGCTCCGGTCTCCGATTCGATTTTTGGGGCTTTTCGGGTCAGTTTTCGAAGGTTATGGGTCAGTTTTCTGGGGTATTCTGAGGTCTGAAAAATTACCGATCAGTGGCGTTGGATCCGAAATTAATTATCAAACATTTTGGCAGTTAGTTTTGGTGAAATTTCGATCAGTTTTGGAAAGGTGTTGTCTGGTGCAGAAAGTCTGGTCGGGGGTTGGAAAAGTGTCAGTCTCCTTGTAATATTAGCGGGACCGTCGTACCGGCTCTGCGTAGCGCACGAAATTTAGGAGGTGTCAAGCTGCGGCAGCATCTTAGGGGTGCAAAATTGAGGGTTCACAATGCTCCAACCAGAAGGATTTGAAGAACATGGAAAGGAGAACTTGGTTTGCAGGTTGAACAAATCTTTGTACGGTCTCAAACAGGCGCCGAGGTATTGGTATAAGAGATTTGATTCCTTCATCATGAGCCTTGGATACAACAGATTAAATGCAGACCCTTGTGCCTATTTCAAGAGGTTTGGTGATAATGATTTCATCATTTTGCTGTTGTATGTTGATAACATGTTGGTAACAGGCCCCAACAAAGATCATATTAAAGGACTGAAGGCTCAATTGGCTAGGGAGTTTGAAATGAAGGACTTAGGACCAACAAACAAGATTCTAGGGATGCAAATTCACCGAGACAAAAATAATAGGAAGATTTGGCTTTGTCAAAAGAATTATTTGAGGAAGATTTTTTCGACGCTTCAATATGCAAGATTGTAAGCCAATTTCATCCCCACTTGCTGTTAATTTCAAATTATCCTCAAGTATGAGTCCTAGCAGTGAAGCAGAGAGGATGGAGATGTCTCGAGTACCGTATGCATCAGCAGTGGGGAGTTTAATATTTGCTATGATTTGTACAAGACCAGACATTGCACATGCAGTGAGAGTGGTTAGTCGGTACATGGCGAATCCTGATAGAGAGCATTGGAATGCAGTGAAAAGGGTTTTGAGATATATTAAGGGGCCCGAAGATGTTGCATTATGTTATGGAGGATCAGACTTTATTGTCAGAGGATATGTTGACTTTTAATATGCAGGTGATTTGGACAAAATCAAATCCACCACAAGTTATGTGTTTGTTATTGCTAGCAGAACTGTAAGCTAGGTTTCGAAACTGTAATCAATTGTGGCTACGTCAACAATAGAAGCAGAATATGTAGCAGCTACACAAGCTAATAAAGAAGCGGTATGGTTGAAAATGATAATGGAAGAATGGAGTGGCAGAGCGGATGAACAGAACCTTGTTAGAAAGAACAAGAGTAATGTTGGGAGCTGCAGGCTTGGAAAAATAATTATGGGCAGAAGCAGTCAATACCGCCTGTTATGTGATAAATTGGGGGGCTCCATCAACTGCAATTGAGTTGAAGACATCGATGGAGATGTGGACTGGGAAGCCAGTGGATTACTCAAACCTCCATATATTTGGAAGTCCAGTGTATGTGATGTATAATGCCCAAGAAACTACAAAGCTGGATCCAAAATCCAGGAAATGCTTGTTCTTGGGGTATGCTGACGGAGTAAAGGGGTATCGCTTGTGGGATCCCACTGCCTGCAAGGTTATTGTCAGTAGGGATGTTATCTTCACAGAAAATAGACTACAAAAAGAAGAAGGTGATGATAGCACTGTGAAAGAAAAAGTCAGAGACTATAGTGGTACAAGTGGAAAAATAGTCTAAACAAAAGGATTCTTCTGAAGCAGCACCGGAGCATGAGGAACAGGAACCAGTTGTACCCAAAGAGCCAGAAATTCGACGGTCAGATCGTTTGAGAAAATGACCAGATTGGCACTAGGAGTATGTTTTGGAGAACAATGTTGCATACTATCTTCTAACAGAGGAAGGGGAGCCATCAACTCTCCAAGAAGCAATGAACAATTCAGATACATCTCAATGGATAGCAGCAATGCAAGAGGAAATGGAAGCTCTTCATAAAAACAAAACTTGGAAACTTGTGCCGTTACCACAGGGAAGAAAGCCTATTGAAAATAAACTTGTTACCACATGTCGTTACCACAGATTAACTAGGGCTGCAAATGAGCCAAGCCGTTCATGAGCGGTTCGGTGTTCGGCTCGATAAAAACTTGTTCGCGTTCGGCTCGTTTTATAAACAAGTCAAGTTTGAACTTTACTTTAAGGCTCGATTAATAAACAAGCCGAGTTTGAGTAAAGTAAAACTCAGCTCGATTAGACTCTTGAATAGCTCGATAATAAATTCACGAACATGCTTGATTAATAGACTCGTGAATAGTTCATGAACAACTTGATTATTATTATTATTATTAACTTAATAATTTTGACGCTCCAAAAAATATATTTTAATACTCATATAAATTTTTTGGTAATTCAATTTGACTAAAATATATATATTCATGATTAATATAATCTAATATTTTCTTATTATATAATTTAATATTCTAATCTTTAAAAATATTTTTTTTATTAATTAATATATTTGTAATACATGTAATGCTCAATTTTATGATTGTATTTTTTTTTCACTAATTGAATGTTTTTTCTTTTATGTTAGTTTTAAGTATTTTTATTATAGTTATTTTATTAGAAATAAATATTTAAAAAGTTGAATATTTTGATAAATTATAAACGAATTTCAAAATAAATCGAACTCGAGTTTAACTATATTATAATTTATTAACAAGTTGAATTCGAGTCAAATTCGAGTTTAGCTCTAGTTTAAACGAGTCAAATTTGAATATGATTTTCAAGCTCGAGCTCGAAAAAAAAAAATATTAAGCCGAGTCTGAACATGTTAAAACTCAGCTCGGCTCGGCTCGATTCGATTACAGCCATAAGATTAACTTTGAAGAAAGTTTTAGAAAATAATAATCGTTTTTTATAATTTTCTTGGAATCTGTGAAAATTATACACGGAAACTCGAATTTTGTAAGAATTCAATTCAAATAAATTCTTTTCTATCAATTTTCATGTTTGGAAAGAGATAGTTTATAAAATTTAATAATTTTAATATAAAAAATAAATGATTTCAAAATAAATAGAAATCATTCATTTTGTAAAAATTTAATTTAATTAAGATTTGATTTATCATCAAATTACATAAATATATATCATAATCTCCTATATTTGTTAGTTGTTGTTAAATAAATATATGTAATTAAGAAAATAAAATAAATTGAATTCTTTATTTGTGTACATAATATTTGAAATAATTCTTGTACAAGAATTTAATTTAATTCTATTGAAAGAATTGAATTGATTTAAATTCTTTCACATGAGTTTTTCCAAACAGAGGAGTTATAGAGTTACCTTTTAATTAGTCTTGGAGAAATATGGTTGGAATAAAAATATGTAAGAAAAGAATAGTGAGAAACCCTAATTTTATGGATAGAGTAAAAAAGGGTGAAGAAACCAAATAAGTCTTGTTCGCAATGAGTGTATATATCAGTTCAATAAATTATAATAAAATAGTCATATTATTTAAATATCTTTTTATCCATTAATTTGAGTGTATAAATAAAAATATATTTTTAATTAGCGCATATATAACAATTTTCTAGAAGAATCCTAACAGGGTTGACAAATTCTATTTTTTGGAAATTTTCTATAATTAAATATTAATTTTTTTTGATACTTCAAAACTAAAATTAAATATTAATGACTGATAATCAAAATAAATTTCTAAGTGGTAACTTTGAAAAATTTTAATTATGTGACGATCCGGAAATACATCCATGTTATAATCCCCTAACTAATTTTTTGAAAAAAAAAAAAAAAAAATCATGTGTCCACCTTTCATGAAATTATTAATATTATTCTAATGAATAAAAAATTAAAAATAATAATTTATTAATATTAATATTAATGTGTTCAATTACTTTATTGATATTTTTAATTGAAAACAGGAAATCCTATGGAAATATCTACAATGTCTATTTTATATAAATTAAAACCTTGTGAATCTTTTGTGTTGGAAATTTATATAATAAATGAATAGTTTTCCTTATCTTAAATACAAATTCTTGATCTTCCTTTTCAAATTTGCAATTACAGTTTGTAGCCTACTTCAAAATATTAATTTTAGCATAAAATTTTAATTAATAAAAATATAATTATAAGCAGGTCATTACCTTGGAAATTTTTACTTATTTGATGATGATTATTAAAAGAAGTGATTACTATTTATTGTATAGTTAATAATATTATTTCAATCAATTAATCTATTATATATAAATTAAAAAATTATATATAAAAATTATTTAATTATATATAGAATTTATTTTAAAAAGTGCACACCTAAGAATTTATATGTTAATTTTTTTTTAGTAAAAAATTGGTTTACCAGAAATCAGTAGACACACCCAAATATCCCAATTAGATTGACACAATTTTAGCGTCCTCATCATTTAATTGACATTTGTTAGGAAATCTTGGATTTTTCTTGTTTTAATTTGAATTTATATAATTTATTATTATTATTTAATTGTATAGTTTTTTTATTTTTATTTTTTATTTTTTTTAATTACAGTTAAAGGGAAGTATGAATCGGGTGTATATATGTAAGCTAGAATTTTCCCCAAAATTAAGATGCTAAGTCAACTGGTCTAACTTCTACTAACACCACACAAATTTAAATTTTTGAAAAGGTAAAAATGGAACAGAAAATCCATAAATTAACTTTGAAGAAAGTTTTAGAAAATAATAATTGTTTTTTCTAATTTTCTTGGAATCAATCTCTAGCAAAACTATACCCTAAGTAAAATTTTTCAATGGCATCTGGTTCCTCTTTATCTTTATCGTCTTCTACTTATTCTCAACAATGGAAGAAGAAAGTTGATGTTTTCCTTAGTGTTCAGAGGTGAAGATACTCGTAATAATTTTACTAGCCATCTTCATAAACATATGTGTCAAAAAGGAATCATCACTTTCAAGGATGATAAAGAAATCAAAAGAGGAAAACCCATTTCTCATCAACTCCCAAAAGCAATTCAACAATCCAGAATTTCAATCATCATTTTCTCAAAGAATTATGCAACTTCTACTTGGTGCTTAGATGAACTATTAGAAATTTTTGAATCTCACAAAGCTGGGAGTCAAAGGGTTTTGCCGATTTTCTATGATGTGGATCCATCCCAAGTGCAAAATGAAGGAATATTTGGAGAACCTTTTGCTGAGTATGAAGAAATTTCGAGGACAATATTGATAAGGTTCAGCAATGGAGAATTGCACTGAAAGATGTGGCCAAGCTCTCTGGATGGGATGCAAAAGACAGGTAAGAATATCTTCATTTTTCATTTAAATTAGTTTTGTTTTGGTTGCAATTAGACCTGTTCATCCTATAGACCGGTCCGGATTCAGATAGGATCTTGTCAAGTCAAATATATATATATATATATATATTTTTATGTTAGACCCAAGTTCGACCTGAACCTCTACTCATACACGAGCCTATTTTAAGTACGCATTGCAGATTCAGCACGACCCAGCCTACAATTCCTATAATTTTTTCCCACCCATATGTGCACTTCAACTAAAACAAGTAAATAAGTCCAATAATCCAATCTAAATTACAACCAAATACTTAATAAAAACCCCAAAAAATTACTTAATAGAAATAACAACAATAATAAATAAATAAGTGATTTTCTTTTTCTTGAAGAACCAAAAAAGGAAAAAATTAAAAATTAAAAAAATGACATATTGAAACAAAAAGAATAAGTTTTATTCCTTAAATAAAGGAAAAACGGCAAATTAAAAGAAAAAAAAATTAATATATTAAAAAAGAAAAGATACAGTTTGTACTAACCTGAAATTCTGAATTAATAAAGAAAGAAAAAGAAACTTGCCACTTAATCAAGTTTTTACAATCTTAATCGGTATTCGATTGGTAATATTGACTCGGTAAGTGGTTTTGATTGTGGAGCAGATCTAACAAATAGATAAAGGAGAGAAGAAATTTAAGATTAACTTTGAGATTTTAACTTGTATAAGTCTTAACAAACCCTTTAAGAAAATAATATAATAAGGGAGTTAAAGTTGGTTTAATGGTTAAAAATTTACAAAATGTACATTTCGTCAAGCTTTCAAATCAAAATTTTCTCTTTGTTTTTTGTTTTTTCACTTGAATATATATATATATATATATATATATATACTTTTTTTCTCTTGAGTATATATATCATAAAGAGTTTATTGGACTCTTATTTTCTTATATTAATTTTTTATTATAAAGAATTTAGATCATATAAAGAGCCTATTAAAAATATATTCTAACTTTTTAGTTAATAATTAATTAATTAATTATTACTTAGTACGTATTAGTAGTTATTATTACTGGTTAATTAGTTATTATTTAGCAGTACTTGTGGTATAATTATCAAAATCATATTAGATTAAACATGGGTAATGCAATTCTAAGTACAGTTAACAATGTTATAATTTCGATAGGCACATTATTTGACTTAATAACTTCTCTATTTATTATAATTAAAAATAATAAATTATAAACAAATTCAATAAAATAATATAATTACTATAAATTATAGAATATATAGAAGATTTATAAATAACAATTAATGATGTAATAATTAAATTTTAATAAGATAATTGATAATATTTTTTAATTTTTAAAATCTATATGAAATCTAATTTGAATTAAATGTATGAGAATATAAATTTTTTGTAGTAATCTAGTAGACAATAAAATAATAAAAAAAATCTAAAAATATATAATAATAATATATAATAAATTTAATAAAAATTTAAATTTAAAAATAAAACTCAATTAACTTGAAATTAAAAATAAAATTTTTAGTGGAAAATATTTTAGAATATAAATATATTTTATCGAAATAACCAGTAAGGTAATTATGTATTTAAGTAAATAGGGTCATTCAGTTCTGATACCATATTAAATTTTTAATATAGATTTGAAAAAACTAAATTTAAAAGTTAGCTTGTTAAAATTAAGGAGTTCATTTCTATATTAATCACTTAACATTTTTGTATTTATTAGATGTGTGATATTCTAATAAATATTATGTTTTAAGATTAGTGATAAAATGTCATAAAGTTAACATAACTAATATAATAGAAAACTGTAATTTGTTTCGGTATTATATTTTATATTTGTTAAAATTAATTTCATTTTTGGTACTACTTTTTCTTTTTAAAAATATTATATAAAATTGGTGAAACCATATTAATTAGGTCTACAGACACAATATGATCATAGAAGTGTTAATTTTATTAATTTTATTTTTTTAGAACATTTAAAGAATATTTAAAAATCTAAAAGTTTTTTTTTTTAAAAAAAAAAAAGAGAGAAAATCTAAAAGTTTTAATAGGAATTAAAATTACAAATTAATGAAAATTGAATAGATTGAAGCAGTGCCAGGTGGACATGGAAGAGAGGGATTCTAGTAGGGGCCTTATTAGACTTTGATAATTTATAAGGTTGTTTTTGTATTTGACTTGATTTTATGAGGATGTTTTTGAAATTCCAAGGGTCACGGAAGGTGTTTTATATATATATATATATATATATATGTTTTAATTTTAAGAATGGATTTAAAATTAGTTTGTGGTAAAGCACATTAAAAACTGAGTCAGAAATTATTAAGACCAAAATCTGCAACGTGTCATATATCATGCTTTACATTTTAAGAATGAGTTGAAAATTGGTTTATAGTAACACCATATTAGCAGTTTTTGAATTTTCCTTTTCGATCATATTAAGCCAACTTATACAATTTTTTTCCACATTATTATGTTTTTATAGATCCCAATTAAAGTTTATATAAACTAATATATATAATTTCTTTTATCATTCTTTTAATTGATTCATATATAATAAACTTAACTCACATATATTTTATTAATTAATATTCAAAATTATTAAAAGATAATATTTAAATTTAATAATAATAATAATAATAATAATAATTTACATATTTTAAGAAAACATAAGTTAAATAAAAAAATATAATCAAAACTCGCGCAAAATGTGAGCTCATGACTAATTTTAATTATTAGACCTTAAATATGAGTTTGCTACTAAATTTTGTATTTTATTTGAGTAATTATAAATGTAATATAAAATTAATATAAACATTAAATTATATTTTTTACCAAAAAATAAATTAGTTAACAAAACAATATAGCTAACAAACTTAATTATCACAAAAAATAAAAAAAAATATTGCTAATAATATTATTTATTAAAAGTTAGTTTTGAAAAAAAAATAAAAGGAAAGAAAGAAATAAAGAAGAAGAAGAGAGGAATAATGCCGCAGCTGGCTTGCAAGCTAGCATGAGAAGCCACCATACAGTCGACAATTTCACTGTTGACTGCTTACAAATTTTAAAGTTTGGTGTTTGGGATGTGACGGTCAAGTCGGCTGAATACACTCAAAGTGTGGACTTATACCATTTGACTTCATGGTGGTAGATTTCACCACCATTTGGGAAATATTTCATCAAATACTCTGTGGTGGTAATTTTTTTTTCTTACCTTAAAATGGAAAAAATCCCTCTTCAAGCCCATGATTTCCAATTTTCAACGAATATTTAGAACAAAATTATATCTTGTAATTAAAAATTATCTTACTGAATCATATAAGTATTTGTTACCTCACATGAATGAGTCGGAGCTTATTGAAGAAATTGTTGAAGAAGTGCTAAGCATATTGAGAAAATCAAGTAATAAATTCTCAAGTTTAACTCAAAATTTTGTTGGATTGATTTCACCTATGGAGGAAATGAATTCATATTTATGCATTGAGCAATTGGATGATGTTCGCATCATAGGAATTTGTGGAATGGGCGGCATAGGCAAGACAACCATTGCTAGAGCTGTATTTGCAAAGTTATCTTGTCAATTTGAAGGTAGTTATTTTCTTGCAAATGTTAGAGAAGTTGAAGAGAAACATGGTTTAATTCCTTTGCAAGAACAACTTCTTTCTGAAATCCTAATGGAAAAAAACATAACTATTTGGGAAGTTCATAATGGAATCCAGGAAATTAGAAATAGGCTATGTCACACAAGGGCCCTTATCATTCTCGACGATGTGAATCAGTTGGACCAATTAAGGTCATTAGCTGGAGCACACGATTGGTTTGGCAGTGGAAGCAGGGTAATCATAACAACTAGAGATAAACATTTATTGATATGCCATGGGGTAGATAAAATATACAAGGTTGATGGATTAAACCATGATGATGCCCTTCAACTCTTTTATTTGAAAGCCTTGAAAAATGATTATCCTACAGATGATTATATGGAGCTATCCAACCAATTTGTGAATTACGCTGATGGCCTTCCATTAGCTTTAGATGTTCTTGGTTCCTTTTTGTATGGTAGATCTTTAAATGAATGGAAAAGTGCATTGCATAGGCTAAAAGAAATTCCCAACAAAGAAATATTTGATAAGCTTTGCATCAGTTTTGATGGACTAGAGGAAGTAGAGAAGAAAATATTCCTAGATATTGCATGTTTTTTCAAAGGTGATGATAAAGATTATGCGACCAGAGTACTAGACAGTTTTGGTTTCTATCCTGATATTGGAATAAGAGTTCTCCTTGATAAATCTCTCATAAGCATTTCAGATGGTAGAGTATGGATGCATGACTTACTTCAAGGAATGGGCCGAGAAATTGTACGACAATCATGCTATGAAGAACCCGGAAAGCATAGCAGATTGTGGCTTTATAAAGATGTCTATCACGTCTTATTGAATAATACGGTGAATAATCTATTGCGTTTCACAATGTTTTTTTTTTCAATCTTTATAAATTTCTTACTACTTTTTCTTCTGCATATTAACTAAAATTGTATTTATTGTTTAGGGAACAAAACAAGTTGAAGCCATAGTCTTAGATTATTGTGAGCAAGAAGATGAAATGTTAAGTGCTAAATCATTCATAAAGATGAATAGGTTAAGATTTCTCAAACTCCAAAATTTACACTTTTCAAATGGCCTTAAGTATCTTTCAAATGAGTTAAGATATCTTGATTGGGATAGATACCCTTTCAAATATCTTCCTTTTGCTTTTCAGCCGGTTAAACTTGTTGAGCTTCATATGCACCGTAGCAATATTAAACAACCCTGGAAGGGGGAAAAGGTATATTTGCTCTTTCACCTTTTTTACTTTAAATTCATAGTTAGGATTGTTGATTGATGCTAACACCCATTTTTATTTATTTATTTATTTATGCCTTCGTAGCATTTAAAGATGTTGAAGGTGATTGATCTTAGTTATTCTGTTTACTTAACTAAGACGATGAACTTCAGTGAGGTCCCAAACCTTGAGGAGCTGAATCTTGAAGGTTGCACGAGACTAACTGAGGTTCACAAATCAATTGGAGTCTTGAAAAAGCTTGTTTTATTGAATTTGAACAATTGCAAAAGCATAAAGAGCCTTCCAAGTAGCATATGTGATTTGAAGTCTCTCAAGTTTTTTAATACTCGTGGTTGCTCAAAACTTGAGGAATTGACTGAAAATTTGGGTGATATGAAATTTTTGGAGAAGCTTGATGTCCATGGAATTGCTACAAAAAAAATTCTATCTGCTAAACCATGGGATTATCTTCTCCCTTCACGGGTATTACGGAGGAAGAGTCTTGATCTAGTGACTTCGATGCTGCCTTCTTTGTCAGGTTTATGCTCTTTGAGATTATTGGATCTGAGTTACTGTAATCTGATGGAAGGAACACTTCCTCATGATCTAAGCTGCTTCCCACTGTTGCAAAAACTAAATCTAAGTGGGAATTATTTTTCAAGCATTCCTCCTAGTATTAGCCAACTTTCTAAACTTGAATTTTTTCGCTTGGGTAATTGCAAGAGATTGGAGTCATTGCCAAATCTCCCATCAAGTATTCAATATCTCAGTACAGATGGCTGTCCTTACCTGGAAACTTGGCTACCTACAAGCAACAGCAAACAAATTAAATTTGAAAACCTTTGCTTTATTGATTGCAAGCGGCTTCAATCATTTCCAGATCTTTCATCAAGTATTATATATATAAAGATGGATTGTTTGAGTGCACAAGAAACTATTCCAAATCCATTTGAAATGCCTACATCAAAATGTTCATCATTAACTATCGTAAATAGATTGAGATTCAAGGCAAAGACAGTATGGCGTCTGCAAGGCTATCAAGTTACCTACATTTCTTGGTAAAGCACAGTTCTCAGGTCTCTCTCTCTCTGTTTCTTTCTCTCTGTACATATCCAAGAATTCTTTTGTTATTCCAACTTTTATCTCCAGATTTAAAAAATATCATAACTAATACTTATGGTTCAGGTGCTCTTTAATCCAGGTTCTCACATGTCAGTTATTTTAACTGGAAGTGAAATTCCTTGCTGGTTCAACTATCAGGGAATCGGTTCTTCATTAGAAATGCATCTGCCTCCGTGTTGGTGGAGCAACTGGTAGGTGGGATTTTCCGTTTGTGTAGTATTTGAATGTCATGAAGCACAATCAGATACTTGTTCTATGTTTTGTGATTTGCACGCCTACATTGCACAATCAGATCAACATTCGTTTCTAGGTCGTACAACCACACAAATCTCTATGGATATATGCATCAAGTCCGATCAACTATGCTTACCTTCATTCCACATAGATCTTTACCTTGTCTGGATAGGTGGGATGCTCATAGTTACCTTAAGGCATCTTTTTTTTCAGACAAATTGAAGGTCAAATATTGTGGTTTACGTGTAATAAATAGCAGGGATTTTGATGCTATAGCTGAGTGTGACAGATTGACCATGTGAGAATTTTGATCATGAATCAGCATGGGAGGCCTAATTGTATTGCGTGGAATTATACAAGTGTGCTATATAGTTGCATTCCTCGAAAGCTTGGCTGCCATTGGGCTGGCCTGAGAGTTATTAACATCTTCCGGGGGGTTTTTACCTAATTATGTAAAAAAAAAAAAAAAAAAAAATTATTTCCTTATACGAGCTATGATGAGAAATACTTCCATATATATACTATTTTGTGCCAGGTGAATGGGATTGAAAATTCCATACTGAAAATCGCCATTCAAACTGGTGATTTGTGATGTGGATCTTAATCGCCAGTCTCTCTCTCTCTCTCTCTCTCTCTCTCTCTCTCTCTCTCTCTCTCTCTCTCTCTCTCTATATATATATATATATATATATATATATATGAAGGTGGCTAGAGTGCCTACTTAAAGTGACGATATCTTTAAAGTAATTTCTTTGTATATAAAATAATATAATTTTTTTTATTATTTGATTTCACAATATTTATTTTTTATACTTATATATATAATTATAATATTTTATTTTTGTGTACAGTATAGAATTAAAATCAAATAATTATACATATTTAATAAATTATATGGAATTATTAAATACGAAAAGCTACTAGCGATCAATTTTACAGCAGCATATATATATATTTAATAATAATTAATAGCTACTATCGATC
Organism: Vernicia montana; assembly: GCA_949750685.1. Taxonomy (NCBI): domain Eukaryota; kingdom Viridiplantae; phylum Streptophyta; class Magnoliopsida; order Malpighiales; family Euphorbiaceae; genus Vernicia; species Vernicia montana. The sequence continues at coordinate 14,161 of CATKHJ010187336.1, forward strand.
AATTTTATTAATTACGAATTGGTAAAAAATTTATTATTTTAAATATAGGTAATAATTAACAGTACAATATATATATATAACTATATATTAAAATCACCAATTAAAATGGCGATATTCTTTAAAAAAAAATTATTTCGCCACTTTTAACTGGCGATTTTTGTTATCAATGCCAGGCGACTAATTTAAAAAAAAATTCTCTCTGCTTGCATGTCACGACCCGACTACCGAGCCGCGACGGTCCTAGGGCATGGGTAGGCGTAAGGCCACCGAAAACCTGTATAACCCAATACAATTTATAACATTCAACAATAAACAATTAAACACATAACTATTCCCAGATCAGAACCTGAATACAATACTGTTCATTCCATATCATTCACACATCTATGAATGCCATAAATCACTATTCTATTTACAATATAATCCACATAATATGACATATGATAATTTATCCAATATTACATCTCAAAATGGATATACAAAGATAACAATCTAAACGTCTCTTTATCAAAATGATCATGGAACTCTAGACTTGACTCTTGGAGATGCATAATCATTATGGTACAATCAAAATAACAAAACTATCCATAGACAATGTAATTCCCAAGCGAGGAGATGATGCTTGAGTTTTACCTTGTCGCAACTTCTATAGCGCCTGAAAAAAAAATAAACAACTATGGGGTGAGATATAAAATCTCAGTGAATACATAATAGTTCAATATGATATGCCGGCTAGGTACAATAGAGAATATGCAATTAGAAAAGCTTTAAGGCTTTTAGCAATATAAACAATTAGGTAATCAAAGATATCACAATGGGATTCATTCATAGAAGAAATGAATAAATCCGATGTATAAGCAATTTAGCACAATTCATTTTATTAAAATTTAGTAGAAATCATATATTCGAGAATGGTATGTTCTCATTCACATATAGATTGAGTGTCGGCTATAAGCTTCATACACTCATCACATCAATTTAAGCGGAAAACTGATCAGGTTCTTCCGGTTAGGACCCCCTTCCTAGCTAGGGAGGATGCACTATCCCTATCCGTCGGGCCTTCTTTACCATGTGCACATGACTGATGTATATCCCACATCAGATGGGGATTTCTGCTTAGGTATCATATATCATTTCACAATGGATAGCAATAAGAATTCAATAACAATGGTACTCATGGATGAGTAAGGGTTTCAATGTGTTATCATCATATTATTAAGCAATAGACCAAAGGTCTCAATAGATAATTGAACGTATTAGGTTCACGAATATATATATATATTTCAATGATCAATAAACCGAAGGTCTCAATTAAGAGTTTCAACACATAGGTTTCATGAATAGACATCAGTGAAACAAGAACTCAATCATTTAATCCAAAGGATTCAAAGAATGTATAGTTATACAATGAATTTACGCCCATAACATATTGACTATCATGTACTCACCTTAGGACTCCTTTGCTCCTAATCAACACAAACAGAAACGATGATCACCCGAGTCCTCTTGTTCCTTGTCTTTGGGTTTTACAAGAACCATTACTAATTAATCACCATTAGATCATCATTTCCTAACTCATCTATAGAACCTTGAAAGATTCTAGTCTCATATCTCTAGTTCTATACTTAGAACATAATCACACATTGCACACAATCAATAATTCAATAATCATAATCATGCTATCACTTATTAGGTCAAAAGACCTT
>CATKHJ010187427.1:0-28362 GCA_949750685.1 Vernicia montana
GAAGTACTGAAATTTAAAATTGTAAGTACTTTATTTAGTATAAAAAGATTTGGAGCACATTTAATTACTTACCAGCATATATGTACACATGAAAATAACCCTTTTGTATTTATAGTCAAGGATTGAAGAACTTGGCTCATCTGGCACGGACAACAGTGAGGCTGTGGAGCAACTTATTAGAGGAGAGGCATCTCATGGACCAAATTTTCTTGTTGGTAGGCGTGGGAGATCAAGGAAACACAAGGAACAATTGACTCCTCAAATTCCCAATGACTATGTGGCTGAATTGACTAGAATAAGGAGACAACTAGCTGATGAAATGAATAAGAAGATGCGTGATTACTTAACCATCATTATCAACAAATTAGGAGAAGACAACCCCAATTTACAAGTCAATGTTGAGAAACTTGTTGCAGCTATCCCTATTGAAGAGGTCAATCCCCTCCCTAGTGATGCTCATTCTACTCGTCGAAATGAAGTTGATGCTTCTAAGGACAAAAGTTGAAGTTCACCAATCACTTTTCAAGGTTAGTCTTGTATAGTTTTAATGATTTGGTTGAGATAAAGCATGATTTGAGTTTTTTGTTGGTTTGTGCCTTTTATATTTATTGTCTTTAATTTATATTTGCAGGAATCTCAAGTGATATGGTTAATGCAAACTAGGGGGTTCTAAGAGAGAATAGCAAAGGATGAATGAAAGATTGGATGAAGAATTTTTGTTATGCTTTTGAATGATGATATATCTTTTGAATATTATAAGACTTTAAATATTATGAGACTTTGAATATTATAAGACTTTGAATATTATGATACTTTAAATGATTATGATAATATTTGTATTTTTGTATTTTGATCTAATTTAATTAAATGATTATGCTTTGATCCATTGTAAAATGTGTTGCAATTGTTTAAAATTAATATTGCATTTGCTTCAGGAAAAATGTTGCTTTACACTAAAAAAAAAGTGTTGCACATGTATCATGCAAAGTATTGTGATTAGGCAAAATAAGTGTTGCAATTAGGCTAAAAAAGTATTGCATTTGTAATTACAAAATAAAGTTGCATTTGGACTAAAATGTGTTGCCAAATGTTGCATTAGATAATTGCAAAAAAAATGTTGCATTTGAACTAAAAAGTGTTGCTAAAAGCGTTGCATTAAAAAGTGTTGTCTTTGCTCTTTAAAAGTGTTGCTTAATTTTTTTGGTCAAAAGTGTTGCATTAACTCAAGATATTACAACACTTTTTGCAGTGTTGCATTAGATCAAGAAAAGTGTTGTCGTAGCCAAAATAGCAACGCTCGAAATTGCAACCCCTGAAAAGTGTTGCTTTAGGCTTAATGCAACAAATTTAGAGCCTGATGCAACATATTTTTGGTGTTGCTGTAGGCCATTTATGGTGTAGTGTACCATGTTATAAAACTAGAGAGAGAAAGATGAAATTGATTGAATACATTGAATTAACTAATCTGAAGTGCAATGTCTATTTATATACAAGAAGAATAAGAAAGAGATAAAACTAACTAAACTGACTCAGCTACATTAGAGAAACTAATAAGTTAAAATAAATAACTAATTTTGTTTGTTTATGAAACAAACTATAGTAGCTACTCTTCTATAAACTCAGTCTCAAGATTACTCTCTGCACCTGCAAGCTCAGTATGTGTTTCTTTGCTAGCTGCATCCATGACTTCTTGACACATATATATAACTAGTGGTTTGTTTTATACAATTACTTTAGTTCGTGTGACAGTGATATGTTTTATTAATTAGATTTCGATTGAAATTTACAATCTAAAGTTATAAATTGGTTATAAGTTGATATAGAAAATGAAGTTTATATAATTCTCCCATATTTTAATTATTGTTAAATTTCTATTCAACAATACCAAATCGAGTTAAGTGAAGAAGAATAAAAAATAAAAGTGCAATATTTTATGAATTAAAATAATAATAATTAAGTGAAGAAGGAATAAACAATAAAAGTGTAATATTTTATGAATTAAAAAAATAATAAAAAAAGATAAAAGTAAATGAAACTTAAAATTTATTTCCTTGTAAGAATTATTAATTAGTTAAAAATGTAATAAGGGTATTGTAGTCAATTTCAATAATGAAAAAGAGAGTGCGAGTGCTAGAAATCAAAAGAAGAGTGTGAATATTGTCACTCTTAAAAATTCTATCATAAATATATAATATATGTACCAGAGGTGGATTTAGTATAATACATGAAAACTGGTATATGTAATATCATTTTAACACTAAATGAAAACAATAGAGATTTTTTGAAAAAAAAAAAAAATACTTACATAATAATTCAATTTAATTATATATATTAATAGAATTTACTTCAAATGATTCTTACAATATAATTTATGTATTTGAAATCAGTGTTAAAGTGATAGGATTCATTTAAATTTTACTGTTTGAAAATATTAAAAAAAAATAAAATACTTCGTTTAAAAAAAGGGTTTTTTTTTCTTTTTTTAAATTAATGGTATATTTCATTCTTATAATTAAATTCGTATCATTTTTAATATGATTTAATTTATTTCAATTTTTTAATTTAAAACAATGTAATTTTATTAAGATATGGTTTTCATAAAAAACAGAATTAGTAAAATATAATTAAATTAAATCAAATTCTTGTAAAATCGAAGGTTTCAAAATTCACTTGTGAATTATCATAATAAACAAAAAGAGATATTGTTGATTTTGTCCACTTATATGCAAAGGCTTACAATTCCATATAATTTGGAAAGTTTTGTATGACTAACAAATAATTTAGTTTTGGAAAGTTAAGATTTTTCTTGAAACAAGAAGGCTTATACTCAATTGAAAAATAGAAAATGTGTAGTGTGGAGGTAATCATCCATGTGCCTTTTTTTTTTTTTTTTTTTGGTCCTTAGTTAGATAGATGTTAATTAATGGCATATGGTAAGCTTGGCTTGATAGGGATGGCTATATGTTGAACAAGCTGTGACACTAACACAACCCCAAGGTGCTAAAAGAGCTTTGCTTGATTTGTATTCTCAAAATGGATTTTGTGTGATTGGTTCTCATTTGTATCTCAAAAAAGTTTTACTTTCCATTGCAGAAGGCATCTCAAGAACAAATAGTACTCTTGTGGGAGAATAATATTAATGTTATATTAATATATAGGTGATTATTTTAATTTTTATGTTGTGTCTTTATCATTATATATAGTTTCTAAGAGAGTAAATCAACATAATGATTTCTTTTCGTTATTAGGAAAAAAGAAAAAAAAGGAAAAAATAAGAATTTTATCATGAGAAATTAAGCAAGTTTTATCATTTATTTATATGTTTCAATCATATTAATTGGATGAATAACATAGACATTAAAATTTCATAAATCACAATTTTATAGCACTTAATTTTTTCTTAAACTTGACAAGATTAATTAACACTTTTTTTTTAAGTGTTGCAAGGAGGAATTGAATTTGAATTGTGAAATTGTATATTCATTTATTGTTAAATTATGTTTACCTTTATACAATAAATTATTTTCTTACACCGGAGAAAATTGAGAAGTCCTAAAATTATACTTTTTCCGTTTCACAATAATAGTCGTTTTATGAAGAATTTTTTGTTTCAAATTATTTGTCATTTTAGGGATTTTATGCAGTATTTATTAGTTTTTTTTTTCAACTTTACCTTCATTCCCAACTCCAATATTTCATATGTTTTCTCTTATTTGATAAGAGAAAAATAAGAGTATATTTATCCATTTTGATTAAAATTAAAGTTATTTAATAATTTTCTTAATATATGTGCATCCCTTTAAAACGATTATTATTGTGAAATTGAGGGAGTATATGATAACTTAATTACTACTACTAAATTAAAAAGTCAGAGTTCTTGAACTTACTTATTGTGAAAGAAACAAGGTTTAATTAATGTTAATTAATTCAATTCAAATGCATAGTGGAGTGACTAACATCTCTTTATTTTTCAAGCCTATTATGTATAAACTAGTGGATAGGATTTAATTATCATATAATTAAAAATAATTAATAAAAGAAAAGCAAGTAAATCAATGTCATGAATTCCCTTTTTCTTAAAGATAACTTTACCAAACCTTGAGCTTATCTTACCAATCTCACTTCAACATATTAAAGTCCATGACTTCGTACACATTGAATTTATAAATGAGTAATTATTAGAATTTATTTATATAAAATTAATTAATTTATGTTAGGCCAAACACTCATTTATTTATAAATTTTTTATAAATTATATCATTATTTGATATGAAATACTTTTCCAATCAGGAGAATATGGACAGATCATCCAATTTTTTAAAGTAGTTTTGAACTTCGTCTCTTTTTTTTTTTTTTTTAATCATGCAAAACCTATGCACCATCCATTCTTTCAAAAGTTTCCCAACTACTCTAAGCCCTACAAAATAAAAATTAGTAATAATTAATAAACAATAAACAAAAATAAATAGTTATTCTACTCAACACTCATTTCCAAGTTTGAACAAATGAATGGAATTTTTTTTGCCTATTTGTTAGCTAGATATTCATATAATAAAGAGGAAATTACATCAAATATCTCTTTTTTAATTTTTTTTAAAATACTTTTTTATTTTTTCAGATTTTTAAAAATATTTTTTTTATATTTATAAAATACTTGTGATATATCTTTAATATACTTTTGATATATTTTGTTATACTTATGATATACCTTTAAAAATGAAGCATTTTTTAAATAAAAAATTTAATAAATGTATTTTTGAAGAAAAAAAAAGGCATGTATGAGAATATTTTATCTTTTTAAGATATTTATATACAAATCCCTATAATAAATGTCAGGAAATTTGGAGGCCCTAGATCAAGAGTTGTAAGTTTGAAATTTCGGCTTTGTGTATATGGAGAGTATTTGAATTGTTTAAATTTATTTTCTATTCATATTAAATTTTAATATTTATCAATTTAATATTTAATATTTATAATTGATATCCATATTATATATAATATTTTTTAGAAAAAAAATTTCAAGAAATTTTAATCTTAGTCTCTTTATTTATTAATAAATTGTGCAATGTAATTAAAGTAAAAAGAGTTAAATGAAATTCTTTTTATAAGTTTACCCTGCGTAAACAAAGAGGTAAAAATTAAATTAGGGTTTCACAAGTTTTTTAATTTTATTTTATGCCATAAAACATAGAAACTGTGGTTTAAATAGGGGCTGAAAATCCTAGCCATGAAATATGTCAAAAATAGCAAGATTATAAAATTACACCAAATTAAAATAGGAAATAAAACAAGAAAAGCGACACAGACGGTGCCAAAATCAGAATTTCCTACTAAAAGTTACAGTTAAAATGAAAATTTATCATAAATAGAAAAACGGCTAAATTAGGGAGTTAAACGATAGAATTTAACCAAAAAACAACGTTAATCATTGTCAAAGGCAATGTGTTAGATCGGTTGGCCCATTTCCCTTTAAATCAAATACTTGCAAGGCTCAAAATTCTAACTGTCCCGGGCTATTATTTGTTTTTACTTGGACCGCTATCTATTCAAACGGCTCATAAACACTTTTGCAAACGTTTCCAAGTCATAAGTCAAATGAAAATCAATTTATTTTAATTACTTAACCTTCTCAAATCTTAAGAAAATAATTTATCAAAAATTAATGTTTAATGTTTGGGTAAATCATATAAAAATACCAAACTTTGATGATTCTTACAATGTGATCACAAAATAAATTTTTCTTGCCGGTAATACCTAAACTTTTAATTTTTTTTTCAATCAGAGATCACCTGAAAGTTTCAGGTCAAAACTCACCGAAATGATTGATGTGATATGATATGTCATCTCAACCATTTGATTCAGCATGCTACGTTGGATCCACGTCATATAAAGTTTAATGTCCATATTAAAAAAAAATACTAAAATTTAGTGATTTTTTTAGATTTTTTACTTTTAATTCTTTTAATTATTTTTTTTCATTTCAAAATATTCTTTTAATTCTTTTTTATCAAAATATTCTTTTAAGTGAAAATGTTCTTATAATTAAAACTTTATTTAATTTTCATAAATTCAAATAATAAATTTTTCCTAAAAATCAATCTATAAATCCAAACTATTAGTTACTTTTTTTTTATTTAAAATATTTTTTATTTTTTAAGTGAAAATATTCTTCTAATTTAAACTTTATAAAGAAAATGAATAATTATTTTGTCAAATTAAAATTAAAATAAGTTGTTTGTTGATTTGAACATAAAACCATATAATATATTTTAAATTTTAATTATTGAATTGTTGCCTTTTATACAATAATTTATATAAATTATTGAAGTCATCTAATAAATTTAATAGTTATTAATCTATTAGAAGAATATCTTCTAATTTAATAAGTTTAAATTAGAAGAATAATTTTACTTTAAAAAAATTGAAAAAAAAAAAGTAATCAGTGATTTTGGATTCATATATTGATTTTTATGAAAAATTTATTGTCTAAATTTATGAAAATTAAATAAAATTTAGATTAGAAAAATATTTTCACTTAAAAGAATATTTTGATGAAAAGTAAAAAATAATTAAAAGAGTATCTTGATAAAAAAAATTAAAAGAATATTTTAAATAAAAAATAATTAAAAAATTAAAAATTAAAAAAATATAAATGATTTCAAAAACCATTAAATTTTGATATTTTTTTTAATTTGATCACTAAATTTCATCTGATATGAATTTGACGTGACGTGTTGAATCAAATAGTTGGGGTGACATGTCATATCACGTTAGTCATTCCAATAAAATTTTGGTAGAAAATTTTCAGGTAACTTTTGATTAAAAAAAATAAAAATTTAAGTATTCACCGGAAAAAAAAAATTCTTTTGTAATCACCTTACAAAAATAACTAAAATTTAGTTTTTTTATTTTTTATTTTTATTTTAATGTTTTACCTTTTAATATTCCCACATGTAGGATAAAATTATCTAAAAATAATTGCTAATGATATGAGCCGAGCCATCCATTTCAGCGAATCTATGAATAAATAAATAAATAAAAAATTCAGAGAATCTTGATGGGCCAAGTGAAGTACAAAAAGTGGGCCCAGTTCACTTCTCCGCTTCTCTTTTGGCTCGTGGCTGCAAGTTGATAGATGTTCCATCAAAGCAGTGCGCGGATGTGAATTTTATTTATTTTTTATTTCTTACTCCTAATTAATATAAATAAATAATTTTTTTATATAAAATTTTTTTTTTTTTTAAATTCCAAATATGTCTTCTGTAAATTTAAATTTTAAAATTTTGTTAAATTTTTAATTTTATTTTAAATAAAAAAAATAGGCTCTTTGTTTTCACTAGATTAATTTACTTCATTTAAATTTTATTTCCTCTTCTAATTTATCTTTTAATTATTTTTCATTTTTTTCAAATATAACTTAAATGAGATATTTCTGTTTTGATGGTTTTAATTTGAAAGCATTACAAGCAAATAACTTCAAATTTGCTTATATAAATGCTTGATTTACCATTATATGGCATATAATTAGTACAAATCAATTGAGATTTTTTTTAATATATAAAACTTCTAATTTTAGTGGAACACAATTGTAACTTTAATATATATATATATAATTAAAAATTGTAATGGAGTTATGTGATTCCACCACCAATAAAATGTACCTATCTTTGCATATAAATTGAATTAATTGGAAAAATAAAAATGCTTTTTCACCTTGTTAATTAATTAAGTTTTAAATTATTTGAATAAGCATTTATTGATAATTTAAATTTATAAATTAAGCATGAATAAATTCTTAAATTTATTAAAATAAAAAATTTTAACCCATAAATATATAAATTAATCTTTAAAATAAATTGTTATAAAATTTTATTGTATTTATATGTTGATTGGTAAATAAATAAAATAGTGCGAAATGTAGAAAAATACCAATTAAATGACCTTTTTTTTTTTTTTTTTTTTTTTTTTTTTTTGTGTAAGCTTGGAGGAGAACACACACACACATAATAATAGAAAAAAAAAAAAATACGTCCAAACTCCAAAATCATAATAATTTTAAAAAAAAATACACTAATCCTTATATATTTCATACATACTTTGCATGTATTTTTTGAGATAAAACAAAAGTAGAATTCTTGCTACAGCCAGTGACGGGTTCCATCATCCATGGCCTCCACTAGAAGTCAAACATTTTTTTTTTTTTTTTTTTTTTTGAGGAGAACAAGTCAAAACTTCATGCATTGAAAATTTGAAACAAGTTGCCTTTTAATTATTAAATTTTTGTCTCAGCAATAAAAAAATATATATAAAAAATGAAAATTTTAAAAAAATTATATAAAAAATTCACTATCTTAAACACGCATTCAAAAATTTTAATATTATAATCTAGATTTTTATATAAAATTTATTTAGTATTTAAATTTTTAAAAATTGAAATGCTAACAAAACACCCCAACATGTGTAGAAAAACATTCAAAGTTCAGTTAAGATTTTTGGTAGATTATTATTGGAAGTCTAATCTTTATCTTTATATGGAGTGGTTATACTAATCTTTATCTACTCAGTTTTTTTTTTTTTTTTTTTTTTTAATTTTTCTTATAGTTAGGTAAATTATAAAAATAGTCAATTTCCCACTCTGAAATCAAACTTTAAAAAAAAAAAAATAACATAAAAACACTAAAAATGTGACATGAAATCAACTTCAAATTATTTATTTATTTATTTTAATATCGGGAAGAAGAAATTTAATATCACTCAGTTCACTCTTATAATAATCTCATCTTACCACTATATTAAAATATTAATTTAAAATATTTTTATCATCCTTATGAATCATTCTAAATAAACACCTCGTTTTGGATCTAAATATTAAACATGCATGCATGATTTATAGCATATACAAGACACAACAATGGTTCTAATAATTTGCACTAAATTAATCCATTAGAGTCAGCAATTATCAAATATGCATTTGATATTACAGCTAATAATTAGAAATTATGGGATTATTGCTTAACCTATCATTTATCTTAAAAAGTATAATGAATGGAAATTTGAGATTCAACCCCATAAATGTTTAGCATTAAAGGGAAGAATTGTCACTTGTTATCATTTTAGAGATAGTTACTCAAACTCGAGAATTTATAACTTTATAAACCACTTTAATATTATTAAACTAAAAATTCAGTAGTATTTTTCAATAAACTCGATATTTATTTTTTATTTTTTATATTCATATATAATTTTATATATTATGAAAAGGCGATCCTATCAGCTAATCAATCAACCACTAAAATATTATATTATGCATTTATTCAGTAATATATGAAAAATTCTTAAAATGGAATTTACATATTTGTTTGAATTTATAATTCAACCTCTTATATTTGTATTGGGAAAAAAAAAGAAGAAAGAAAAAAACCTCCTATATTAGTAGATGATCCTTTAACTGCATAACATTTTTTTTTAGTACATTCAAATTTTATTTTATTTGAACTATTAGGGATATTTTTGAGATTACAACTAAATTATAATTTTTAATGAGTTTATTAAGGTTTTCTTTTCAGATATTGAGGTCACGCATTTTACTACTTGGGCATCATCCTAATTAATATATTATTTTTCTTGAATAAATTTAAATTCAAATTTAAAAATTTTCCGATACCATTAAATTAAAAACTCATTTGATAATTTATATATATATATATATATAAACTATGTTATTGTAGTTATTTTCACTTTTGAAATACATTGAAATTTTTTTTACAAAATAAAATTTGAAATCTTTAACGTTAATGTCGTGAGTTGTGAGTGCCGCATAGTATAATATTAAATATGTAAATCTCAAAATTCTAACAGTGAAAATTTCAAATTCTCAATTGTATCAAAACAATTTTCACATATTTAAAGTAAAAATACTGTTCAAAAAAATATATATATTCAAAGTAAAAACCATTGCAACCACAAAGATAATTTTTTTTATATTTTTTTCATTTATATATATACATATTTTACGAGTCAGTTTTCGTAAATCATATGGTTTTATTTTCCTTATTATAATGTGGTTGTGAGAATATATTATTATGATGCAAATATAGTGTATGCATGAATTAAATTTGTTAAGTCTTTGGAAAAAAAAAAAAAAAATTAAATTTGTTTAGTGCACAAAATCCCCTTTTTCCCTTTGACACTTGACAGAGACAATCACTTGGTAGTTCGCATGTGTATATAATAAAAAAACATACCATATCGTTTACTAGTTGGATTATATAGAGAGATTTATTATTTATGGAAAGAGAAAAAAACCATCTTTAAAAGACTCTTGAGTTGAGCATTTTGATAGAAATACTTACATGAGAGAAAAGAAAGTCTCCTTCTTCTTGATGTGCATTTCTTGAAACTCTGGTCAGTATTTGTCTCTGTTACGTCTACTCTTTATCGTTTCTTTTTCTGGGTTTCATTTCTTTTGCGTTTTTTCAATCTGTAATTCAAGATTTTTAGATCATGAATTTCTTTTTGGCTAATTTAACGATAACCCGTTTTCATAAACTTCACTGAAAGTCTGAAATTTTCTTTCTTTTTCACATTTCAGAGAAACAGAGTAAATTGTAATGGCGGGTTCTCAATCTGTTCAGCCACAGTTCATTGCCAGTACTGGAAATCGGAGTTTTTCTAATGCACCTCTTATTGACAATTCTGATGTTGATCAAATTGTTGTTCCTGATGTAACTTCTTCAACTTTCTATTTCTTAATTTCACTGATTTTTCTGGGTTTCAATTGTTGTTCTGTTTTTGAATGTCCTCCATTTGTTTGAATTAAGGCCTCAGTCTATTTTATATGCATGTTTGTCTATCAGTTTATTTCTTTCATAGACAAACAGTCTAATGGTGTTTATTGGGTTCAATAATTAAACAAGTTTAAGTGATAATTATTATTTTAATTGTACAAGGCTGCTTTGGATTTTTCTGCTTTGAATAAGAATCAAAAACAGTTTTTGTTTTTTCTGTTTAAATTAGATTAGATGGGGAATTGCGTGTATGATCAAAAAATTTATCTATTGATTACCTGTTTTAAACTAATTATATAAAAGTCATTATTGATGTCTTCTCTTTTCAAAAAAAAAAAAAAAAAAAATTTCCTTATATTTTAATTTGATTTGAAGACTTTCAATTATTTGTCCCTCTCATCTTTGATAAGTTCAACTGAATACTTTATGTTAATCTAATTCTGAATTTTTTGGTGTGATTTAGTTGACTATATGATAAAATTTGTATTTTAACCAAAAGTGCTCAAATCAAAGTTGTGTTCATGTTTATATATATATAGTTTTGTTCCTTATGTTCTCTTGGTTTTTTTTTTTTTGGAAGCAGCTTGTTATCAGTTAGACAGAGTGATACCCAAAAGCACTGGATCACTCAGTTTTTAGAATACTATGGCTTAAAATTTCTATTGCTACATGGTTTTAGGAAATTCAAGTCAAATAAATAATTATATATTCATAATTGTATATTATCTTGTTGAATATTTGATGAGGATTTAGTCCTCCTAATTCATAAACTCCAGGTTTGTGAATGTAATACACCCAAAATCTTCCATGTGGTCCCTCAAACAGTAGATTATCCTAAAAAATTCACTGAGTCCTCCAGTTGTCATATTAGTCTCCAAAAATGCTTTCAGACTGACAACATATTCAATGACAAATACTTTCAGTGATATCAACCTTACTTTAGTTGGCAAATTGGAATTTTTATTCATGACTGTGCACCTACTTTGCTAACAATGATTAGAATGGTTTTACTGGTAGTGGGAGGTTTTTGTGTGACATTTACAAAAACATTTCAGTAATCAATGGACTGATAGATGAGAATTTAATGGAAAAACAAAGCATTTTTTTTTTTGATAAAAAAATTGATACTTGGTCCTAACAAAAGTCATTTTTTGACTATTAGTATAGATAGCTCAGAAGATATGTTTTTGTATTATGATGCTGTTATGTATAGTGAAAATTGGAATCCAATAGTGTGTAAACAATATATGCAGCTAAGATACCACGAAACTATTCTCTAAACACGAGGTCATTTTCTGAGCCAAATTATCAGCACCATATGCCTCTGTATATGGAATGTATACTAATACTAGTCTTTCATATATATATGTTAGGCATATGTATCTGTGAGTGACAGTTTAAATTCTTTGGTTTGTATGTCAGACAAATCCTCACATAACTATAGCGATGTTTGTTGTAGTTTTTGAAGTAGGAAAAAATTGTTCATCCCATGTTGGGCAAAAAAAAATATAGAAAAAAATGCTTTCTATAATTTGTTGACCTCTTAGATTGAAAACTCTTGGCACTTTCCCTGAATATTGTTCTCTTGTAGTTATTGTTTGTATCTTTGGTCCTGATGTCTTTCAGCTTTGAAATGCCTCAATCTGGCATTCTTTTATTAGTTTTGTGGTTGTTAATAATGTGAAACTTGTGCTCGTAGATGGTGCTCTTTGTTGCATTATCTCTGTATAGAATCAATTTTTGAATGAAAAAAATTATTTGATTGAAAGTCATTTTTCACTTTGTATATGCAGAGGAAAAGCTGGAAAAACTTGTTTGCATATATGGGTCCCGGGTTCCTTGTTTCTATTGCATATATTGACCCTGGAAATTGTAAGGCCTGAATTTCTAATAAGTTCCTTAGTACTGCCACATTCAACATAGCCACTCATGATTATACACACTAAATGTTCTGTGTTAACATGCAGTTGAAACTGACCTGCAGTCAGGAGCACAATACAAGTATGAGGTACATTTATTTTCTCATTAATGCAGTTGTGTTTTCTTCACTCTCCCCTCTCTTGGTTTTCTTATTCGATTGGGATTCATAAAGCTAGTCAGGGGTATCATGCATTGTCATACTATTGGAAGTTGCTCACAATGTGAAAATTGAAACTCTTTAATTCAATTTGGCTTCTTTATTAATGTGCAACAAAAACATTGTCTTAAGCATGGTAGGCATTTATCTGATGCTTCTCCCATAATCTTCTTTCCCAGCTAATTAAATGAAACAGAATGAGGGTTACATTGTTTGGCCTAGTCTTAGCACATGAAGGGAGCTCCTAGATAGGCACACCTGATGTTTCTACTTTCTAGAGCCAATATGCCTTTCACTTAACAAATCTAGGGGCCTGTGAGAAGTAATACTTGTTCCCTCATGCAGATGCTAATATTTTTATTCTATTTTGTTTTATTTTATGTTATCACACTTTAATTCAATATACAGCATCACTTTTCCTGACAGACTTTCTCTGTCTCTGTCTTTCCAGTTACTTTGGATCATATTAGTGGCCTCCTGTGCTGCTCTTGTTATTCAGTCTCTAGCAGCCAATTTGGGTGTTGTCACAGGTATGCAGCATCTAAATGTGCCAATAATAGCTTGTATTTCTTGCAGCCTATCAGTATTAATATCTGCTGTTTTCTCTCAAATATTTATTTGTAATTATAGGAAAACATTTAGCAGAACACTGTAAAGCTGAATATCCTAGGGTGCCAAACTTCATCCTTTGGATTCTTGCTGAAATTGCTATTGTTGCATGTGATATCCCTGAAGGTAAGCGTTGTTCATTTACTTGACTGTTTTTAATTCATATACATGTATGACCAATTTATCACTATGAAATTCTAAATTGCATGTTGTTTATATTTCAAATGTATGTTTCCACTTGCATAGTTGTATGTGTGTATCTGTCTGCACTTGTATGATCAATTTTTAAGAAGATATGGCCAAAATAATGATTCATTCTTTGATATAACAATTAACGAGTTCCTTTTGTGTTAATTTTTGCTTGGATGTTTACTTTATTCACTGTTCTCTGAATGACATTCCTTCGTTTTTCAGTGATTGGTACAGCCTTTGCATTGAACATGCTGTTCAAAATTCCGGTTTGGATTGGTGTCCTTTTGACTGGGCTTAGTACATTAGTTCTTCTAGCATTGCAGCAATATGGGGTACACTGATACCTTCCTGTGCCATTCTTCTTGGAACTTTTAAGATTAAGAAAAATTAAACCTTGCCTTCTTAAAAAAAAATAAAAAAAATCAGAAGACACAAGGTTTTTCCAGAATATTCTAATTATGACCCATCAAATCTGCTTATCCACTCATAATTACCTCCTTTAGGTCCGGAAGCTTGAATTCTTCATTGCTTTTCTTGTATTCACGATCGCTATATGCTTTTTCATGGAGCTTGGCTATGCAAAGCCTGATGCTAAGGAAGTTTTGCATGGGCTTTTTGTTCCCCAACTTAAGGGAGATGGTGCGACTGGCCTGGCAATTTCACTTCTCGGAGCTATGGTTATGCCGTAGGTGTTTTATGCAATTATGCCTTCCAATCTATCTATTAATGGTTCTTTCCATTTTGAAAACATTTTTATTTTCATTGACTTTATTTATTGCTTTCATGTAGGCACAATCTATTCCTCCATTCAGCATTGGTACTTTCCAGGAAAATCCCACGATCTGTCCGTGGTATCAAGGTAAAGATATTGAATATATTAGTTTAATCTTACTCATTTGCAGGCATGCTTCATTGTACTGAGTATGTTCATATGAGCATGTGTGTGAAGATGTACTTGAGTGAGTTATGTGCAAACGTGTGAGAAGATACACTATAAGTGTGCCACAAATGTGGTCTGATGTTAAAAGTGGTTGAAAGTAACCATTTCCATCTACCTATCTCGGAAAAATTAACTTTGTATGTGATATTGATTATCCTTATCTACTGAAGGATGGATTTCTTAGTGTGCTCCTCTTTATAGGCAACAATATTAACTAACATAATTACATTTTGAACCTTATTGCTCCCAACCTCATGGTTTGGAATTTTTCATCCATCTGGTGTTATTAGTACATATCTTTGCACTAATAGTTTCAAGAACACTTGAACATGTATAAATTAGTAAACTAGCCTTGAGATCTTGGAAGGGTCTTTTCCTCCAATAATAATAATAATAATCATAAAAGGATTAGATGGTAATTTGATGGTTGTGTAGCCTAAATATCTCTACCTTTCGGCAAGATTTGATTTCATCGCTGCTATGTTCTATCATGTCTTGTAGCCTACTCAAACAATGTTAAATGTGGAGAGTTTAAAACTGAAAAGATCTTGAACCACGATAATGATGATTATTTTTCAAAATAATTTAGTAGAATTGACTCAATTCTTGTTTGCAGGAGGCTTGCAGATACTACTTAATAGAAAGTGCCTTTGCTCTCACAGTGGCTTTTCTAATTAATGTGTCTGTTATTGCTGTAAGTGGTTCTGTTTGCAATTCCTCAAATTTAAGTCCTGACGATCAGTCCAACTGCAAGGACTTGGACTTGAACAAGGCTTCATTTTTGCTTAAAGTATGTGCCTTACTCACATTTCCCATTTATTTGATTATATTTCCTAACCTGATATTTAGTTTTGTACTAGATAATCCTAAATTTACACTAGATGTTATATTTTAAGTTTTTCAGTTTCCTCTGAATGCATTATTTGATCTAGGCATGCTTCATGATGGTGGTTTTTCTTGTTTATAGAATGTTTTAGGTAGTTGGAGTTCAAAACTTTTTGCAATTGCTTTGCTGGCATCGGGTCAGAGTTCTACCATTACAGGAACTTATGCAGGGCAGTATGTCATGCAGGTACTTGCTAATAATGACTCATATAATTGTTATTTCTCAAGGTCAATTTCTGTAAATTTATTTGCCATAACTTCAGCTACTTTTACCTTAAGCAATAAGATCACATTCTTAATTTCTGTTTGAGAATTTAATATTTTGTAGTTCATCTTATTATTATGTTGTAAGAATTAGTGCACAGAAAAACTTCATATTTATTTATTAAAGAAATGATCTTTTTAACAACAATACGGGAAAAAAAAAAAAAAGGCAATTGGTTAGAAGTCACATATAACTAGAGTAGTCTCTTTACTTGCCTACATTTTTTCTTTTGATTGCTAGGAGTTTTTTTGTTCTGTTTTCTCACATGATGTCCCCTATTTTTCTTATTTCAGGGGTTTTTGGATCTACGATTGACACCGTGGATTCGAAACTTTCTAACTCGATGCTTGGCAATAGTCCCTAGTTTAATTGTTGCACTCATTGGTGGCTCTGCTGGGGCTGGAAAGCTAATTATTATTGCATCGGTACAAGATTCGTGCCTCTAAAACTTTTCCATTTTTAGATTAATGTGCAGTTGTTCTTTAAATCCCAGTTATCTCTTCTGATATGATATCTATACAATTAATATGCACAGGGAATAAACATTACTAAGAAGTGTAAATATTTAACTTGCTACATATTGCATTGCTTAATGTCTCTGAACTTTGTAAAAATGCACTACCATGCTTGTCAGTGATGCTGTAGAATGTCTTTGCTTCTGTAAAATGATAAGAGCATATAATAAATTTGTGTACTTTGGTGCATCCTAAAAATTTGAACTGTATCCTTGGTATCTTATAATTGTATACTATTTGCATGTTTATTAATTTAACTGACCATAGGATGGAAGTTTAGCATTAACTTAAAATGCCTCTAATAATCTTAAAGCATGTTCTAGTGGTGATATTTACGAGGATGTCTCCCTTGATACTAATGCTCACTTACAACAGTACTGACCATTCTGTTGTGATTGATTTCTCTACCATCTGATTAAATGTAAAAGACCAGACGACCTCTGTTCTTGTGGGATATAGTTTTACACGATTATTCTTATAGTTGAATGCAATTTATTTTGAAGCAGTACGCAAAGCTAGACTTCTGGCTGAATGCACTCAAAGAATATTGTCATCAAAGAGATCTGCTTGTCTTTCTGGAACCCTTAGTAAACGCTCAAGGGTGCCTTCAGAAACTTAAATAATATTACAAGTTATCCTTGCTTCACTTGCCTCATTGACCAAAAAGAAAACATTTTTCTGGTGGAAAACAGTCTTTTGCTTGCATTTCACACTGATTTTGTTGTTGTCCAAGCCAAAAGGCTATATGTTCTTATTGTCTCTCATCTTATATCAAGTTCATGTTTCATGATGTTTTACAGATGATTCTATCATTTGAACTCCCTTTTACTCTTATTCCACTTCTCAAGTTCACTAGTTGCAAAACCAAGATGGGGATGCATGCCAACTCAACTGCGGTATGTTGTTATTTTGATCAAGGCTTATTCTGTCATTTGATTATACATTCTATTTTACCATTAAAATTGGAGAACTCTGATTTAGCTCCTGTTATTTCCTGATTGTTCTTTTCCTGCAAAGGGCATATCAGTCCAGTACTTTTCAATGCAGATAGGCATATAAAAATTTCTTTGCAAACTTCGTGATCAAAATTGGAATTGCTTTACATATATATATAATACACATTGAGCACACTGGAGACAATAACTGCAACAGAAATCATTACCTTTCAACTGCTGTTATTTCTGCTCTTTTACTTTCTTTCTCACTGATTTATTGTATATCCTCTTCTGCAGATTTCAGCTATCACCTGGATTGTTGGTTCCTTGATTATGTCAATAAATATATACTACCTTGCAACTGGCTTCATCAAGGTTCTTCTTCGCGGCCATTTAAAACTTGTTGCGGCTGTCTTTCTAGGAATATTCGGATTTTCAGCTATGGCATTGTATTTGGCTGCGATTGCATACTTAGTGTTCCGTAAAAACAAGGAAGCTCCTCATCTTTTGGCATTAACAACACTCGAAAGTCGACAGATGGCTGACGAGACGTGTGATGCCTCAGGGCATGATCTTCCTAGAGAAGACATAGTAAACATGCAGTTACCTCAAAGAAGGTCTACAGAAGATGTTGACTGATAAGTAGCCGGTAGGGTAAGTGAGATCTTAGGAATGCAGATTCTCTAGGAGCCTTTACTGTTTCGATGATGATTAAAATTTAGAATAGAGTTTAATAAGTTTTGGTGCAAACCTATTTTCTTCTCAAAGGTTTTTTTAGCTGCTGGAAACATCCTTGTTCCTAACAAAGGAATACAAGTTAAAAAAAGTCCTTTTTTAGATGATCTATAAATCAAAGCTTTGTTTATTTTCTTATTCAATGTTTCTAAGGCTAATCATAGGCATCCAGTGATAGCTGCAGATATTCATAGTATTTGAGCAATATTTCTTAATTAACCATTTCTTAGCTTTTAAATCTCAGAAATCCTCCTATCAATTTTGTTTTTCATGTGCAGAAGTGCAGAAGCTTGAAGTCTTGCTACAACTTATATATTTCTTTCAAATTAAATTCAATACAACCTGTTATTTATTTAAATTCAACACTTAATTAAAATTAAATCTCACTTTAATTATTCTTAAATTTTCTCGAATCTGAAAATTTGGTCCTTCTGATTTAAACACATTGATCATTCTAAAAAAAGTAGTTTCAATTTTCATCAAATTGATTAGGTTGAGATTATATGTTTATTTTTTTTATACAATATCAAAAAAAGAAAACAGAGTGTTGTTTGATTATTTTGAAGTTTTTATATTTAAATTTTAAAATGTTAAATTTAGTTTAAAAATAAATTTTAATGATCTCTAATTAATATAATCAATTATTTAACAAATATATAATAATTTTTTATAACAATTTAAGGGACAATAATAAATATATTTTTAATTCCACATTTATATGATTGATAACGCATTACACCCGTATCTCAACAAGTAAAAATAAAATTCAATTCTTATAATAAATTCAAAAAAAATTATCTTTCTACTCAATATTTAAAAATATAAAATTATTTACAATATTTTCATATTTAAATAACTTCAAAAAAAATTATTACTAAATTATAAAAACTAATTTTAAAATTGAAATTAAAAGTAAAATTTTTCATTAATTTTGTCTAAATATACATAGTAATACTCATTAATATTTATGTTTATTAAACAAATACATTTTTCCTCTTTTAGAGTTGTAGAAAAATCCAGATGTTTCCCATGCGGAACTGGAACCGGAACGGGTACTGACCCGCCCCGTTTATCAGTCCAAATGGATGAAGATCCAAATTGAATTGAATCCAACAAAAAACCAAAAAATGTTGTCAAGAGGGGAACGAGAGTCACTTGGTACTCAAATATATATACTCAGTTTTCCATTTCAATTCAAAAAGCGTCACACTTTCTCTTCTTCTTACAAATTGTCTTTTCTGGGTCTGTCTTTGTCTCTGTCTCTGTCTCTGTTTGCCTTTCAATATCTGAGAAAGGAAACAGAAAATGGCGGGAAAAGATATTGAACAACACCTCATGGATGATGGGAATCAACTCCTTAATCCACCATTTTCCATTGATGAACTTCTTTCTATTCTTGAAGTAAGCAATACCCATTTTCTCTATTTTTGCATTTATTGTTAATATTATTACTATGTACAGTGCACATGTGAGTTAATTTTTTATTTATTTATTTAATTTTTATGCAATTTTTGTATTTGGGTTACTGTCATGGCATGAATGGGTCTGTAAATTATTGTTCTTTTTTGTGTGTGTGTGTGTGTGTGTGTGTGTGTGTGTGTGTGTGTGTGTTTTGTTATTTATTACTTTATTTTGTTTGAGTTCTGCTTCAAATCAATTTTTGTATCCCTATTGTTTTTTTTTTTTTTTTAATTTTTTGATGGGGAGGGTATTAATTTGAAAAATCAAATATGGATTTTTTGTTTATTTTATTCTTCTAGGAATGGAACCCACTGGTAGTTTTTAGCAATTCTTTTTATATTTGTTAAATTTTTGCTGTTTTTTGCTTGGTTGTATTTGGACTTAGTTTTACTTATTGGCCTGGGAGTTGGAGATACTTGAATATGACTGATGATAAGAATTGGAGAAGGAAATTAGGAAAATGAGATTATTTGTTGCAAATGAATTTCATGACAAGCTAAACCATGAATGCATTTGTCTAAATTGAGCGGAATATTTTACAGGATTAGAATTGGAATTGGATTTTAAGAATTTCAATAGATTTTTCATAACATCTATTTTTTTCCCTCAATTGGTTTTTATCCTAATATATGTAGTGTCTTTTTTTTTTTTTTTTTATGACTTGTAGAGAGTTGAGTTTTCTCTATCAAAGGTGAATCAATCACCGGGTGCTTCAATGGTTGCCGCACTTTCACCTTTGCGGAATGCATTGATTTCTGACAACCTTTTGAGACATTCAGATACAGATGTGAAAGTTTCAGTTGCTGTTTGTGTTAGTGAGATTATGAGAATAACAGCACCTGATGCTCCATATGATGATGAACAAATGAAGGTGATAGATATTTATTTTTCTTCTTGTTGATGATCTTATAAGAATTTGCATATGCTTATTTGTGTTTCACGGCTGCACAGGAAATATTTCATCTGATAGTAGCTGTCTTTCAGAAACTTTCTCACATGTCTAGCTGCTGTTACTCAAAGGTGGTGTCAGTCCTTGTTACCATTGCAACAACAAGGGCTATTGTGGTGATGGTGGACCTTGAATGTCATGCTCTGATTGTTGAGATGTTTCAACTTTTTCTTAGAATTACTAGGTAACTACCTTGAAAATGGTCTGGTTTGCTTCTTGACTCTTAAAGCTTTAGCTAATTGTTTGGTGATAATTTTGGGTGAACTTTTGCTTTATATTTGGAATTTCACTTTCAAAGTTTCTGAAGTTAAACAGAGGTCAAAATTAAATCCATTCTGTAGGTTTGAGGTTTGACTTGATGTGGGATTTTCTGATGTTTAAACTTTCATAAAGCTTCAAAACTCATCCTATTCATGAAATTTCTAGTCATTGACTTATGACCTTATCAGTCAATCTAGGCATGTGTATAAAGGGAAAAGTTTCTCCATACATCTTGTAATTTGCCAAATGGTAAAACACAACTAGGAGTACTGTTACTTCAGTTTTGTGTTTCATTTGGCAAATATTTTCTTCATGATTGCAAAATTGTTCAAACAGTGCTATGATTATATAATTATATTGTTGTTGTTGTGCTGCTTCTTCTGGTGCTGTTGGTTGGTACCTAGAGCCTGTTTGGCGTTGAGGTTGAAACTATTTTCTGGAAAAGCACCATTTTAGATGTGTTTGGAAAAAGCAGTTTTGGGGTGTTAGCTGTTTTGTGCTTTTATAACTAGAACATGTGAAATTCATCTTTAAAACAAACTTTAATGACCTATAATCAATATCTTCAATATAGTGCTCCTTTCAACAGCAGCTCAAACAACAATGCCAAACTGACCCTTAGGATATGGTCTTCTTCTATGTGTTGGTACCAGGGCCCTAGATCTCTATTTCATTGCTACACAGGGCTGAAGCTGTATGGGGTAAATTGGGGATAAAGGACTATAAATATCCTCTTTTATGTGCTGGGCTTAATTTCATGTAGTTGAGCAGGTTATCATAATCAATTTTTGAGGAATCAAAAACATTGTTCTTTCTGGTGATTAGCATGGTCTTATCAGTTTTTCATTGGTTTGGGCCTGATTTTGTTGCTGTGAGGGCAGTTGTTCATTTTGTTCTATGTATTTCCTGTTGAGTTGTGAGCTTTAAGGGGTACAATCCCTTGTCATTCCTTCCAGCTTTTCTGATTATATTTAATGAATGATTACTATATGTTTTTAAGTGTTTAATATGTGTATATACATATATTTTTTAAGGTCAAACAAGTCAGATGTTGTATTAGCTGCCATGGTGGCAACAATGACCATTGCCATATTGGAAAGTGATGATATTTCTTTGGAGATTCTCCATCCTCTTTTAGTTAGTGTGAGAAATGAAAATCAGGTGAAAATTATTTTTCCTGATTACAATCTTGAATTACATTTCAACTTTCAGTAATGATGCTTATTTGGAGCAATTTTTTTCTTTTTTTTTTACTCAGATTGTTTTTCCAACTTCCTGGAAACTGGGGAAGGAAGTTATAAAAAATTGTGCTGTGAAGATTCAACCTTATATTTTGAAAGCAGTGAACAGTTTAGGAGTTTCTGTTGACAGTTATGATGAAATAGTTGGTTATATTTGCAGAAATGCAACTGATAATATCAAGTCTTTTGATATCCCTGGTTCTGAGGAATTGGTGAGTATGGGAGAAAAAATGGAATTCTGCTTTGGTAGTCTCTGATGAATCTAGTGCTCCAAACCTTTTTGCTTAATCTGAAATCTTATGCAGTTCTTATATATTTACTTGAAAGTAGACTGGGGTACTGGGCCTTTTGTCAAGATTTATTTGGCATTCTCTTTCTTCCTATGAAATGTTTCGGTTTTCCTTTCATTTGTTATAGGAGATTGTGAATATATGGTATTAATGGTCTTGCCTGTTCCACCTTATTTTTCCTTTTCCTTTTTGAAATTATAACCTATCCTAATGTTGTGCTTATTTCCTCAAGTACTGTTGCAGTAGCAGCTGAAAATATGTTCCATAAGTAGCACTGATATGACCAAGACCAACATCAATTATAGGTAGCACATCAAATAGCATAATTAACTTCTTTAGGAACTAGGAGTTCCTGCGACAATATGACTAGACAAGTAAAACCCAGTGAACAAATGAGAAGAGAACTATGTATTTAAGGATATCAGTTTGCTATAACCTGTCAATAAAAATGGGCAAGCATTTGACTCATTTTTGTGTGATATACTTCTCTACCTGATGCATACTATAACAGATTACTGATGAAAGATCAGCTATCCATTGTATGGGTGGGAAGAAGACTCGATGCAAAACTATCTCTGAAAATGCTGGAACTGAAGAAACTAATGACAAGGTACAACTGAATGTGATTTTTCAATGTTTCTTTATTGTGGTCCTATTTATATGAATAGTATTGATGCTCCTAGATTTTCCTTTTGTTTATAGGAAAGAAATTATATTGACCATAACAGAATTCCCTTTTAGTTAACCATGCTCAACAAATTATGCCCTAAAATAGTAGTTATAATTGTTCATTATTATTTTAGTTGTTCAATAATGAGAACAAGGCCCTTCCTATTTGTGAGAGGTATCATTTATATTTTTTTCCGGTTAATTTCTGACTCTGGTTTAATTTGTATCTCATAACTTTGGAAATGAATCCAGTACCACTAAGCCAAAGTTCATTTGGGGGAGGTTTCATACTTTGAATCACTTTCATATTTGTTTCTGTCCCTCAATTGAAACAACAATTAATTCTTTTCTTGTTACAGAATAGGAATATTTTGTATATACAGAATAGGAATAACTTTGTATATAATTAGGAATATTTGATATCATGATTATAGGATGATATGTAGCTTACCTTCCTAAATAGGATTTAGTTTTGTGTATATATATATGTGTACAAATCATTGATGGAATATAAGAAAACATTACCTTCGATTACATTTCTAAACATGAATTTATAATTGCCAAGGAAGACTCTTAAATGTCCAACACTTAAATGGAGAAGAATATGTTTGCACAATTTTTTTGGAAGTTATGCTAAAGCAAAAAGTCACGTTATTGTCTTTGATGCAGTCTGCTCTATATATAGATGCAAATTTAATCTCAATAAAGTAAAATGAATGCAAAAAATTATAAAAAATAAAGTCTTTTGAGAAAAGAAACCTTATCTAGATATAAAGGAAAGAGGTAAGGTATAACATTGTGGTTCATGTTGGAAGGTTAAGAACTGCATAAAATTTGTTCTACTTAAAAAAATATTGAAAGTGGAGATTAGTTTCAAACTTATTGCACTGTAATGACATATCATGATGAGCAGCATAGAATAAAATAGTTGATACAGTTCATTTTAGCTATCCCCTACCTTCCCCCCTTGTCCAATCTGAATACTTGATATAGAAGATGTATGATAATCATCTTGGCATCTGTATACATAATTTCTCATTTCAGTTGATTGAATTGAATCATTTAATCTGTTGTCTGATGGTTTGGCTGTTTCTGATGTAAATGCATTTAATCTTCAAGTAATACATCTATTAACAGGGACAATCAGTAGACTTTCTGAGTGCTGGTTCTTCACTTAAACTGTAAGTTTTGCTTTTCTACATTTATTTGAACTTCTCTGACCAAAGCATGTCTCATTTTATTCTGTAGCTTATATTAAAGTTTCCCAAATAATTTCTTTTTTGACATGTCAGTGTCTACATTTCCCACATCTAGCTATGACAAAATTCATATTATTTTACTGCAAGGTCCGTTTAGTTAGCAAATTATGTGCTTCTAGAATAGATAATCTCCTAACATGATTGATTTCTTAGAAGACCAATCAGACCAAGTAATTTCAGTTTGTATCTACAGTACTGCGTACAGACAACTGACAGCTGGCTATTTGCCTGGTTCTGCTGCTGTCATTTTTACTACTGGTGTATTAAAAGCAATCCGCAGAGAAAATCTTCAGAAATATTTACAACTTACCATCTTTACACGTGCTAAAATCTTTTCGTTTGCTTTGATGAGAAACAAGAAAAGATATGCTGTTATGCAGTTTATGTGCTACGTTTCATTGTGAATCTAATATATAGCTAACCTATCTCATGAAAAGCTTTGATAGACGATTGATGAGGTTGATAAGTGTGATGTTTGTCTTAACTAATGGTTTTCTTCCAATAAAAAAATGAAATCTTTGTCTTGGTAATGACAGGAAATTGATTCTCTCTTTAATATATATTCAGTAAAACATATCAATTCCTGACTAGTAATCCACAGTTTAGAAATGGCAGTCTCATCGAATGGTTAATTTCTTGATGCAATTGTGGCTTTATGAACAATTTTTTTGTAGTTATTTACAACAACCAGCTACTTCCCCCAAGACTTGTTCAGACCAATGTGCAAATCCATGGAGTTGTCAACAGCAAAAGCTGAATCAAGAGATACAGATCCCATCTTCTGAAGATACATTTCAATCCAATAGTGGAGCTAATGTATGCAGCGAAACAACATTAGTGCAAGGCTATGAAGTCAAGGCTAGTGTTGCACCTATTCTCACAGCTATATTTGCCAAGTACGGTGATATTGCAGCTAGCTGTCAGTACAAGTCACCGTCAGTGAGGGCTTGTTTGCTTGAAATTGTCTCTGATGTTGTTCGGCGTCTGCAAAGCAGTGACATTCCTCTCACGCTCTCTGAGATTAAAGTACTCCAAAATGAAATGAAGGATTTGGAGGCTACAAGGCTTAAGCTTTCATGGCTAACCCAACCATTAGAAAAAATTTCCGAAGTTGAAAAGATTGCTGAAATGCGTTCTATGCTCAAGTCTGTGAAAGCAAATAGCATGATGGTCATAAAAGCAGCAACCAAAGAACTGGAAGAGGCACTCATGGATCTAGTGGCATTGCAGAAGCGCATGGGGGAGGCTGAAAAGCGTATAAATGCAATGAAGCTTGTAGTGCAAAAGGTTGATGATGCCATTAAAGAGGCCGAGGATCAGGAGCGTCTCTGGCTAAGGCAGATGAATGAGCTTCCATAGTGCTTCTTCTCTGCAGAAACAGATTAATGGGTACATCACTTACCTCAAAAACAAAAAACAAAAAAAATTAATGGGTACATCACATGATATGAAATATCATTTTGTAGACATTTGAGGCCTAATGTGCAGCAACTGCATTTTGTTGGTAACCACACAATGCAACTGAAGTTTAGGCTTTTATATGTTGGTGCTGGTTGTTCTTGTGGTGTCCTTTTGTTGTTTAGGGATTTGATGGCTCAAGATTTATTAAGAAATGCTCCATTTTTAATTTACCCTAATCCACAACTGTTCATTTATGGCAAAATTAAACAATTAAATTTGATGAATGGTGATGGAAGAAACCATTTGATCTGAGGTTTAGACCATAAAGGAAAAGTGAAGTAGAGTATAACTTGAAGGTTGGCACTTGGCACGATTGGCAACCATATTTGTTTTTAGGATTGGAGAGGGGATCTGAATATGAATCTATTCATTAGGTTGTACTCGAGTGTGTGATTGGCAAATAGATTTTCTCGTTATCTCATTGGAGGTTTTAATTTTTCCAAAAAAAAAAAAAACATTATTCCAGCAGGTTTGATTTATATTTTATTAAAATTGTTCTATACTAATATACCAATTAGTTCTATTTAGAAAACAATAACAGGGCAAAAATGAATATTCTTAATAAATTTGTTCATATTATAATTATTTTCTTCGTTATTTTACAAAATAAAAGTACAACGTAAGAGTTTATAACTTTAATATTTGATTATTTTAAAATAAAGCTCAGCACAAAATAAAATTTTATATGATTCCCAATCTCAAATTGCTAAATGCATAAACAAAGAAATATATATATATATATATATGTTTTTCTAATTTTCATTCAAGTCAAGTATGAAGATAAATTCTTAAGAGGTTTTATATTCGACTTCTATCCATATTAAATTTTAATTTATATTTAAATATTTTAATTTTATGTCGACTTTCAGCTTTGTAATTTTGAAATATTTTTGGGAAAAAAAAAGGAGAGTATCATGATAAATTCCTTAAGCAAATCTATTATTTCCGTAGTGGGTGAAATTTCAACTTTTCTAGTCTTCCAATAGATGTGAGGTTTTTTTTATTTATAAATTATTATTTATTTTTTTTGAAATTTTACTTAATTAACGAAGTGATCCATTCTTTTTAAAAAATTAACTAAATAATCTCTAATTTTTGTTTTCGTCAAATCCTTTAGTCATTTCATCTAATTTTTGTATTTTGTTTCATTAAATTTATATGAAATGATTAAAATGCCTTCGTATATATATTAAAAACAAGAAAAAGTTTTATTAATTTTAATTCAATTCAATGAATAAAATTTTCTTATTAAATGACTAAAATTCAATGATAAAGTTTAATGATATAAATTTTCAATTAATTAAATTTTTTTTAAATATATATAAGAGCATTTTAGTTCTTTTATATAAATTTAAAAGGAAAAAAGTATAAAAATTGATAAAATAACTAAAAGATTTGATGAAACATAAGAACTATTTGGTTAATTTCTCAAAAAGACATGAATGAAATACTAATTTATCTTTTTTTTTAATGATGAATGTGAGATTATGTAATTTAATAATAAATATTAAGATTTGACTTGCAACATATCTATGCAAAAGTCAAGTAGGGTTTGGAATTTTTCGGCCAAAAAAAAAAAGGGTTTGGAATTAGATTTAAGCCCAAATTGGGCTGTTATTGTTGAACCTCAAGCCGAGGAAATGGTTCATTTGCCTAAATCTGGTTTATACATAAACCCACTTGCGGGTCAGATAATGAATAAATTTCAAGAACACATATACAGACGCCAATCAGATTTTGATATTGTGACAAGATTAAATTTAAGGGTTTTTTTTTTTTTTTTTGAAGGTAAAAAAGAATAAAACTAAGGTTCTGGACTCTTTCAATTTTAGATTTGATTCCTAATAGTCAGCTTTTATATCAAATTCATATAATGTATAATGTAAATTTTAGCTTTTATATATATAAATAAGTGATGTTAGTATTCTACCTAATCAATAATTGTTCATATATGCTAGCTAGCATGATATATCTTGCATTGAATTTAAACAATTTATAATTAAAATTTATGGCATATTCTCTTTGGTCTCTATCTTATGATTTTTTAAATTAAATCATAAATGGAGTTTTTTTTAAATGAATAGTCTAATTTTATATAAACTTCTTTATGCGGTTTTGTGTATCAATTTATGAAGAAAATTACGGATTAAGCATGTCAAATTTTAAAAAATTAACATTTTTAAAATCTAAATTTAGTTCGTAAACAAGTCTAATCTTATAAGAAAAATGAATTTTTAATAAAAATATATAAAAATCTATTAGTATATAAGGGCATTCATAATGGGAGATTAATAAGGCGCTATTGAGTGTTTAATCATTAAACTGACTATTATGAGAGGTTGATATATATCAATCGATTGATGGCTTATAAAAAAGAGAAAAAAAAGAGAAAAAAAAAGCATTAAAATAAAACACTTACAGTCTGTTTGATATACAGATTCATAATTCTTAAAATTACTAAATAATGAGATTAGTAATCCTACGGTTAGAGATGAACATTCGGTCGGTTCGATTTAAAATCAAACCAAACTGAAATAACCGAAATAAACAAAATTATATTTTTTTTCAAAATTGAACCGAACCGAATTTATAATAAAAACCAAACCAAACTGAAAAAGTTTGGTTTGGTTTATCGGTTTCACTGTTTTTTTTTTCTTTTTTTATTATAATAAAATATATATATATATTTTATACATATTATGTATATATTTATTAATAATATATTATATATATATATATTAAAATTATTATATATAATATAATATATTATATGGTTGGATTGGGTTGAGTTGAGTTTTGTTTTTTGATTTAACTAACTTTTTATTATAATA
>CATKHJ010187455.1:0-31449 GCA_949750685.1 Vernicia montana
AATCTTACTTTTCTGTAATGAAATGATTGTTCGAATTAATTCTTTAAATGAGGCCTATGACCTATATATATATATATATATATATATATATATATAGTTATTGAATTCCTTCCATCGAGGCCTTCGGTCTAATTATGGATAATTAAGTTTCTTCATTGAGATCTTCAGTCTATTGCTATCATTGTCTACAAGTACTAAAACTATATTCCATTGAAATAATGTGAAAACATTCACCTTATATATATATCAATCAGTTCACTGAAATGAATTCTTTCTTGAACAAATGATTTTTATTTAAAAACTTAGCATACCCTTATTGATAAATTGTTCCTATAATTATGTTCCTTTAAGAAACCAATAAGTCTATTTATGAAAATCCATTGTTTCTTCAAGTGCTTATCTTTCATTAACCTTATTCGATTCATCATTGTACACTGTTGGTTTAAAATATTGAAAAGCTTATATACTGAATCCAAAGAGATCACACTGTATTACTGAAAGCAGAAATTCCCGACTGATGTGGGTATTACATCAGACTGTGTGCACACGGGAAAAGCCTGCGGATAGGGTAAGCGTATTCGCCTCAGCTAGGAGGGGTGGTCCTAGCCGTGAGACCTGATCAGTTTTACGGTATATACCGTTATGAGTGAGTTAGCAATAGCTGCCGCTCCACTGTTTACTGATATGAGTGAGGAATGCATTAGCTGCCACTCCACTGTTCATATTGGGAAGCACTCCGCTTCCAATACTGTGATTTCTGCTAAAATGATATTATTGAATCCCAACTGTCATTGAACATTGCTATTGTAATTAACCTCTGTTATCAAATCGTAATTGTCATTGACCATCGATATTGAATCCCGATCGTTTATGATCATCGTTATTGAATTCTTATTGTGTCTTATATATTGTTACATAGATGTTCCATTATTGAATTCTGATCATCATCGATTTTTGAAAAATTATTTCTCCTTCACCGTTTCAATGGAAATTATATTGTTATTGATTATTAGAAAATTGTTCCTCCTCCACTATTCCTTGAAACCTTAATATTAGACCCCAACTATTATTGCTCACTGAAAAAGTTATTTCTTCTGTACAGTTATATTGGAAAAGTAATACTTTTACTTTTATATATATATTCAAACATTGTTTTCTATTCTTTGTAAGTACTCACAGAGTTTCGCTCACACCCTTATAGTGTTTTATTTCAGGTTCAATAGCAGACCCAGCAAGTGGATCTCAAGTATCTATTTCCACTTGGGATTACTTCTCTAAAAGCAAGGTTATTTATAGCTTACTGTTTGAGTCGAATCATTTAGAGCTCCATGGTCTATAATGGTCTAGTATTGTAATAATTGATTAAATTGAATTCTCTATATGGTTTAGAAACTGTAATGTCATATGATTAAGTGAATACAGAAATTAACATTCAATATAATGTAATGTGGTTAACAATGATAAAATATTGGGAGGATTTGTATTGGTTTATATGAAGTTGAGAACATATAAGTGTTTTATAAGGGAGTGCTTCTTAAATGCAGGTTTTGAGCCTGGGGTATTGTTATAATTGCAGCTGTTATGCTGCAAAATTGGAATTAATTATTATTTCTTATGGAAATTAATGAAATTGATTGTATTGTAATATTGAGTAACGGGGTTCTACGGGTTGCTGATACCTTTATGGTTACTCATGCCCTAGGACCATCACATCGTCTAAGGTGGGATGTGACATTCCTTCTATTTCCATATTCCAGTAAATTTTGAATACAGTCAAGTTTCCTTAAATCCTTTTGTCTTCCTGTAATCTATCACATTGCTTTCCAATATTACTTCCAATTTATTATTTTCTCATTGACTATTGCAAAATTTGTAATTATTCATTTGTCATTTCCTTTCTTAACTTTTCTGTTATAAATCACTATGTCGATCAGTTCCTTATATCTTTATGTACCAGTAATCCATTTGATCTATTTTCAATTACTTTCTCTCTTTACCTATTGACAATTTCAGTATCCATTATCTCGAGTCAAATTCTTCTATTCCAGTGATTTCATTATTACAATTGCTCTTTTACAAATTCGCATGTCAGTCTCATCTTTATCAGTTACGGTCATCTACCCATGCACATTTTCCACTGCTCAATAGTAGCACTATCCTTTCAGCTTTCTGTACGATACTATATTTCACACTTTCTATTCCAACATTTACAATTTTGTCTAAACAATGTCTTATTGACCTGCCTTGGTCATATTTTATATCTGTCATTTTCTACCATATTTACTCTATTCCACTCTTACTTATCCTTCCTTGCAGATAATCTTTCACTAGAATATCTTTATTTCAATCAGTAAGGTTGTACCAGTACTCAATGTATACATATTCCTTTTATCAGTTATATCTTGATAACTTATTTACATTTCTCTTTACTTTTCCCATTCTTTTAAGACTTTCATTAAGTCTAATAAAAGTTATTCATGATTTCCTTTATTCATTTTCATTATCTTATTGTAAGTGGTTCCACATGTATCTCTAGAAACAATATAATACTCATTGGTTATTGATCATTTTCTTGCTTAAAAACACTAATAAATATTTTCTCTTTCTTTCAATTCACATGTAATATCGATATAGATAACTGAACAAGTTCTGGTTCACTCTGTGCAATTAGCATCGCCGGGGAGTTCATAAAAGCTGGCATATAATGCCTTCCTCTTCTCACTTATCAATCCCTTGTTGTGATTCATATCATTGTCGTTTCGTTACGTCTATATGTTCACTTACTTTTGGTTTCTTCTCGAGTATGTCGCCTAATATAGGCGACTTTAATCAATGATCGTACATTAACATAACATATAGATCAACATTAAAGTTTTACACTTTCAGCATTATGATATAATTTGCTTAGGATGTCTTTATCCTAGGCAATACACATATTCTCATATGGACAATCAGTTTACGTATCATCATCAATATTTGTATTCTATGAGGTTTTCACAGTCAGTTAATATTTTTGACATCTTTCTCAATGTTTACACATGTTCATTATAGAAAATTTCAGTTTAACATTATAAATTCATTTTCACTAATATAGGAGCGATCGCTAGGGGACCAACCTCCTTTTCACAGTTATCCCTTCACTTTCATATCTCATTTTAGCACAGTTTTTTCATTTAGAGCATGGTCAATGTTTTACTTATATAAGTAATTTAGTAGTGTATGCCTACACATACAGTGTATTTGATATTCATAGCACATACTAATGTATGTAATCATTCCAGACGAGAAGAATTTAACCATATATGGATAACACGAAACTATCTTAATGATGAACTGTAATTGACAATCAGGAATCCTATGCTCCATAAGTTAACTTATAAACTATAACTCGATAACATTTATTAGTCCATACTAGACTTACACTTTTGCTCTGATACCACCTTTGTCACATCCCACCTTGGGCGATGTGACGGTCCTAAGGCATGGGTGACTATAAAAGTACCAACAACCCGTAGAACCCATTCACTCAATATAACAATACAATTAACATTATCAATTTCATTTTGGCAATATAACAGCTGGAATTATACTATTACCCCAGGTTCACAACCTACATTCAAGATACACTTCCCAATAAAATACTTTGACATCCTTAACTTCTTATAAACCAATACAAATCCTCCCAATGATTTATCATTGTTAACACATTACAATTTTTAAACCATATAAGAATTCAATATAATCGATTACCACAATGCTATATTGTTATATTCAATAGAGCTCTAAAATGGTTAGACACAACAGTCAATTGAGATCATCTTATTCTCAACAAAGTAGTCCCAAGTGAGGATGAATACTTGAGATTCACTTGCTGAGTTTGTTACTGAACTTGAAATAAAACACTATAAGGGTGTGAGCGAAGCTCAGTGAGTACTTACAAAGAATAGAAAACAATGTTTGAATATGTATTTAACAATAAAATTATCATTTTCCCAAAATAACTATATAGAAGAAATAAATTTTCGGTGATCAACAATAGTTGGGGTTTAATATGAAAGTTCCAATGAATAATGAAGGATGAATAGTTTTCCACTAATCGTTGATGATTGAGATTCAATATTAGAATATTTAAGTAACAATATAGAAGTCACAATGAGAATTCAATAACGATGATCAATAATAATCAGGATTCAATATCGATGGTCAATAATAATTAGATATAATAACAATAATTAATAACGATTGAGATTCAATTGTAGTGAACAATAACAGTTGGAATTCGTTAACAGTGAACAATGACAGTTAGGGTTCAATAACAGTGAACAATGACAGTCGAGATTCATTAGCAGTGAACAATGACAGTAGGGATTCAATAACAGTGAACAATGATAGTCGAAATTCATTAACAGTGAACAATGACAGTAGGGATTCATTAGCAGTGAATAATAAAAATCGAGATTCGATATCAGTGATCAATAACAGTTGAGATTTAATAACATCATTTTAGCAAAAATCGCAATTTTAGAAGTGGTTTGCTTCCCAGTGGAGTGGTGGCTAATGCCTTGCTCACTCATATCAATAAACAGTGGAGTGGCAACTATTGCTAACTCACTCATATCAGTAAACAGTAGAGTGACAACTATTGCTTGCTCACTCATAACAGTATATAGCATAAGACTGATCAGGTCTCACGGCTAGGACCATCCCTCATAGCTGAGGCGGATAAGCTCACCCTATCCGCAGGCTTTTCCCATGTGCACACAGTCTAATGTAATACCCAAATCAATCGGGGATTTCTGCTTTCAATAATACAGTGTGATCACTTTGGATCCAGTATGTAAGCTTTTCAATATTTTAAATCAACAGTGTACAATGATGAATCAAATAAGATTCAATAAAAGATAAACAGTATACTATAACAAATCACATAGGGTTCATTGAAAGATGATCAATTGAAGGAGCAAAGGAATTTTATACATGCTTTAATTGGTTCCTTAAAGGAACATGACTATGAGAACAGTTTATCGATAAAGATACGCTGAATTTTCAAATGAGAACCATTAGTTCAGAAGATGATTTATTCCAATGAAAAGATTGATATATGGAAAGTGAACGCTTTTACAGAGTTTAAATGGAGTACAATTTAATATTTGCAGTCAAATGGTAATAATAAGCCAAAGGCCTCAATGAAAGAATTCAATAACAATAATTAGGCTGAAGGTTTCATTGAAAATAATTTAATTCAAATAATTATTTCATTTAAGAAATGTAAGGTTTATAAGGTACTCACCTTGACTTCCTTAGCTTCTACTATAAACTTTTAGTATCCTCAATAGTGACGCTCTTCAATCTCCAGAGTGTATATCTCTTTAGGTTCTATAGTGAACCATATCCTTAAAAATTATTGATTTCTTACTGAAACTCTATGGATGGTCGGATGGTCTTGGTGGGAGAAGATGGTGGTCTTCAATTTTTGGTTGGAAGATAGGAATGAGAAAGGAAGAAGCAAATCTTATCTTTTAAAGCTTATTCATCTCTAATTGATGGTATAGATTTATTTCATATAATCCAATGGCTAGCATTTTTATCCCAATTTTAACTTTACAATATTTTTTATAAATATGACCATATATTTAGATAATAGAAAGTTGCCATGAAACTTCCTTAATTTTATGTGAATTTTGATTAATGAAATGTTGGATCCACTTCATTAATCTAACTTTAACCAATTTTTTCATACTATATCAAGTTAATTTTCCCCTTCCATCCATCATAGTGGGCCAGCCATGTTTATACATGGTTGGGCCTCACATTGTATTTCTTATATTCATGTACAATTAATTTGTCATTTCGACAATTTTTGCGAAATGACTGTTTTACCATTCTTTTACTCTGTACCTTATTGTAACCGATATCGATGCAATTCATTGACTTTATTTCATTAATCATATTCATAACATTGTTATGAATTCATATATATCATAATATCACAGAAGTAGAATTAATTTAAATGCAAAAATTTTATTTGCATTTCACCGGGTCTCGTTTGAGTTCTTATTGATCTCGTCATCTTGATAATTATTCAATTTGGCTTCCAATATCATTACTGTTCATACTAAGGACTGACGGAGTCCAGGATATTACAATGTCAAACAGGGCAAATTAAAAAACAAGGATGAAGATAAAATAAGGGCATATCACAACTCATAATTTGCAGTTTTTCACTTGTGTTATCATGTCCGAATTGAAACCTCTGATTCTATTAGAGGTACTGACTTCTGCAACTTATGTATTTATTTTACATATGTTCTTCAAAAATAGCTGATTATAAGCCACATAACATGACCTAAACCTAAAAGTTTACTCAACAATTGCGATATACTGCAGTATATAGAATCAGAAATTGAGTTTCAGTGTGGATTATGGTTGAGAATTACTTATATAGAAACTTATATGAATGTAATT
This sequence comes from Vernicia montana, assembly GCA_949750685.1. Taxonomy (NCBI): domain Eukaryota; kingdom Viridiplantae; phylum Streptophyta; class Magnoliopsida; order Malpighiales; family Euphorbiaceae; genus Vernicia; species Vernicia montana. The sequence goes on from CATKHJ010187455.1 coordinate 6,466, forward strand.
GGCATGCAGATGTCATATTTCCAAGCTTTAAAAGAGTAAAGGACAATACTAATAAAACGCTTGAAATTGCAAAGAAATTGAAAATTAGGAACAAAAGAAAAAAAATTAAAAGCATACACTTTTCAGTCTAGGGTTTTAGTAGAATGAAAACAGATAAAATACCTGGTGAAATTCACCGTAGTCAGAACATGTAGAACTGCCATAAGTGTTACTTAATCGAACAAGAACATTTTCGATAATTCGTCGGAGCTTCACCTCTAGGTCCTCTTCCTCTTCCTTGAACAACCGTAGAGTGTACTCCACAAAAGCTGTCGATCCCGTTCCCACAGCCAGTGCTGGTGGACGTGGTGGGAGGGCCGCAACCTGCTTCTCCTGTGTTTCTACTAACTGCAAGTCATTATCTTTGGGCCTAGCCGTCGACATTCTGTTCCAAAACCCTGATTTACTCTTCTGAGGACTTTTCGAGAAATTGTTTGGAGAGTGATTTGAGGAGTTCCTTTTTCAAGAATTGCAGTTCAATCAATCCGAAATTGGTTTAATTTAATTTCATTTGTTCGTTAATGTTTGATACAATAAATATTAAAAATTGTTGAAAATCTTAATTTAAAATTTAATAATTTTAATAAATTAATTGATCTTAATTTTAATATTTCGTTCAATAAATTAAATTAGAATATGCTTTATTTAATAAAATTTGAATTCAAATTATAATTGTATCTATTTTATAAAAAAGAATAAAAATATGTGTAATAATTGTCCATATACCATAAAATTATATTAAAATAACTCTTCATAAATAAATAAATTAGACAAATTTAATGTTGAACTTTCATATGATGAATTTATTTCAGGTTATTGTAATTTTATTCTAAAAAAATAAAATATGAAAATACAATGAAAGTAGTAAATATTTAACTTCCAATGTCATTAAATAAAAAGAAAAAACTCTTTATAACAAATTAAAAATCTCTGTAAATTAATAATGTAAACATGTGAAGATAATTAACCTGCAAATTAATCATAATTTATCAAAATCATCATTAAAACTCAAGTAAAAGAGATTTCATGATATTTTTTACAAAATATTATGTAAATGTTAGTTATCACTTATTGAATTACATAAGTCCTGTTAGCCATGCTCTTACATTCTAGGAAACTTGATTACATCTTATCACAAAAAAGTCAGTCTTGTTTAGCTCAATAGATCATATAATTGAAAACCCAAAAAATCTAAACCTTGACATAAAAACAAATCAAGATAAGCAAGATTGAATAGTCAAGTGATGCCATATAGCAAATTTGTTCTTCTTGTGTTTTTGTATGTAAGATTAACAAGAACTACTATCATAGACTGTATATTATTATGATGAAATAACAAACTTTGTTGACAGTACAAACTTCCTTTCAACTAACTCTTCAGGCTCAAACTTGACATCATTAATATCAAGAAGTGACTTGATATCATCACATTCATTAGTAAAATTAGACTGCTTGTTGCACAAAAATTCTGCAAGTACATAGGTCGTGAATAAGTAATATAATAGTGAAATAGAATGTCGATCCCACGAAAAAGAGTTGACAAGTACCAAACTTAGGATTTGTTTTATTATTTAGAAAATCAAATAAGATGAAAGAAGACAAGTAAAATTAAACAGATATAATAAAAGATAAATTCAATATATATAAAAGGCTTAGGATTTAGACTTCATCAATTGACTACTTATGACTTCTCTATATTCTCTAGATTAGTTTTATTTCATTGAAATTAATGATTAGATCTCCCTAAATTATATAATGTTTTCTCTCAAAATACAACACAAGTATTTATATTAATTTTATATCTACTCTCGTGATCACAAGCAATTAACACAAACCCATTAAATTTTATGAAAATCCTTTTAACAACCACAAAGGAGTGTTCTTATTTCTAAGTAACACATACCCTAAATCTAATATCTCAATAAACTAATATTATACTTTCATTCTCGCTACTTCACATAATATCTTTAAATATGTAAATAGTAATCAATTATTCACAAGTATTAAGCCATAAGATAAAAGATTAATTCTAACAATAAAAAACTCAATTAATTAAACATAGATAGTCATAGAAAAATCAAGAGATTATATCTAAATCCTAGAGAAGAAATTTAGTTATTCATAATTAAGAATGAAATAATTAATCCAACAATTAATCTAAAAGAAAACATAATTATAACTATATTGAATTGAGGAGTAGAAGCTTAGAATAAAACTCTTGAACAATTGATGAGAATAAAGACTTCAATATTGAATCTCCTTCCTTGTAAAATCTTATAAGAAAACTAATAAATCTCTAGACTAATGTACAAAGGATTTTAGAGAATAGAAAACTTAATAGAAAGAGTGATCCCCCAGAGTTCTAAAAGATCTAATCTATTTATAGGATACAAATCTTAGGTTTAGATGGGGTTGGAAACCCTAAGAAACCCTAGAAAATCGGAATCCTCAATCCTCTTTGAAGTACAATTCGAATAGGAAAAAAAAATCGCATTTAAATCACACTTATAGGCCTGTCAAACATCATACGGCCGTGTGACAAGCCTCCCACACGTCCGTGTGATGAGTCTTCACTTAAGTCAAATTTTTAATGCTAGGCAAACCCGTTTTGATTCACACAGCTGTGTGGCAAGTCTCTCATACGACCTTGTGATTCTTTTGCATCTTAAGTGGTGATTTTTAGATAGCAAATGATCGAATTAGACTTTGAGGTCTTCATAAGATTTGTAGCTTTATCTTTTAGCTTTCCAAACCATCTTGAATCTCCTTAATTTAATGTATGTAGCTCAAATTATGATCAAAATACTAAAAGATGTATGAGTTGTCCATATTTGTTAAAAGGTGTACGGCCATCCATATCTGAAATTCTCTTTTATGCACTTCTTTTGCTTCCATTTCACTTCTGATTTATTCTGAATGACTCTCGAGCTTTTGATTACTTTGAAATATCAATCAAACCTTCAAAAGAGACTAAGAAAACAAGAAAAATTTCACCCGTCGTCTCCCAACTAATGATTAATGCACTTTGTGGTCCTCCATATAAAAAATTGAACATAAAAATATTCAAACTATGCTCATTTGTAACCACGTGGTCCTTCTGTCAAGTTCCCGTCAGCTGCCATAACGGCTAGCTGATGTGGACGACTACATCAATATTTTTAATATTTTTTTTTGCCACGAGTTTAGTTTCCTCAGGTCCTCTTTCTCTCTCATGCGTGTGGTATTCAATCTAGTATTCAATAATAATAAGAAGAAGAAGAAGAAGAAGAAGAAGAAGGTGAGAGACAACTATGCCCTAGGAAGAGAGAGAAACATAAACAAGGAGAGAGAGAAGGAGCTGTCCACTGGAAAACTCCACCTCTCTCTTGCAGCAGGTATAACGGACAACCCCATAAGACCTGCACCGATTTCACACCATTCCAACCGGAGATAACTGAGGCTTAATAGCTGGCCCAGATTGAGCAAGAGCTGCTGCCGCTGTAGAAGCAACTGATTCACCGGAAAGTCGAAGGTGGCAGAACCATGAGGTGGCAGCTGGTAGTATGGGCTTGGGACTCCACATCCAGGCATGGGCATTCTTGAATATAATGGCCTTGGAAAATTAGTATCCTGTTTTTTAGGCCCAAGACTTCGCAGTTGGTTGTCTTTACTCTTTCATTTGCAAAACAAACGCAAAAACCAGTAAGGTTTCTTGTGTTTTTGGATTTTGTTTAAAAGAAGATATGGGTGTTGACAACTAATATTGCCATTGTTGGTACAATCAAGATCATGATCATCACTAGGATTATAAGTATTTAAATGGGAAAAGCAATTTTTTTTAGGAACTTGTGTATTGGCATGAGAATTTTGCAAAGGAACTTTCCTATTTAAATTGGAAGAGCAATCTTAGTGTGCTTTAGGATCTTGATATTATTCTTTTTGGTTACATGAGTTTTAGCATGGGAATTTTGTTTAGGATCCTTTACGGTGGACAAAAGCTCTGCCTTTTTTCTCCACTTAGTAACTTTTTTGTACGAGTATTTGAGGGTCTGCAGTACCTGAAACACCCATCAATCCTTTTACTCTATCAATGGTGATGGCCACCACATATGGTAATAGCAAAAAAAAGGTAAATAAATAAATGGAAATTTTCCTATATAATTTTAAAAAAAAAAAGAAAAACGAAGAAAACAAAACCATATAATTTCTCTAATTTAGTTTTTGCCTTCCTTGGACATGCTGCACAACAACTAGATTCACTTTCAAATAAAAATTCTGCAAATAAAATAATTGGATTTAACTTATATAAAATAAACTTCAAATAATAAATTAAAAAAAAATCCCTAAACCTTAATCAAAATGAGAGGAATATAGATCCATTTTGCATGCCCAAAGGATGCAGATCCCACTTTCATCTTACCAAGCTGCAAATCTCGCATAAAGGCAACAAGCTAATTTTAAGAAATTATTGTGCAGTGAAGGTTGCAGGTGGGATTTGCTAATTTGTTTGTGTGATTTTGCTTATTATTAATGGGATTATTAATCCCGTTGTGATTTGAGAGAGATGTTGGAGAGTGGATGGTGATTTGAGTGTCTTTAAAAATTAAATTGATTTTATGTGTGATCTTTGATTAGCTTTAGTAGGCAAAGGTGAAGGAAAGAGAAACAAATTGAATACCATGCGCATAAAAGAGAAAGAGCAGCTGAGGAAACTAAACAAGTGGCAAAAAAAATTATTAAAAATATTGATCTGTTAGGGCAACTGACGAGAACTTGATGGAAGGATCAGGTGGTTATAAATGAGTATAATTCAAATATTTTTATGTCCGATTTTTTTAGATGAAGAATCACAAAGTGCATTAGTTTAGTTGGAAAACAACGGGTAAAATTTACTCAAAAAACCAAGAACCAAACTACCAAAAATAGAAATTAATAAAACAAAAAAAATCAAAACATAAACTACACAAACAATACATTTTAAGGATAAATCTTTACAGATTGCTTTTTCTTTTAATAAGGTAATTCTAGCTCATTACTGCTTAAGATGCAAAGATGGCGAATTACTATAATCTTGAATGGCCAACGCATCATTAATATCGTTTTCTAGTGATGTATGATTTTCTTGAACCACATATTCTTGAACTTGATGATGATCGTCTTATTGATTTTGTGGTGGATAATGATCGTATTGTATAATTGGATCATAAATATCTAAAATATCTGCATTAACAATAAGATTCACATTAACATTAAGGTTAACAATAAGCAATCACATCTTCACATGACATGTTAGGCAATGAAAGTATGTATTGATTATATTTGTTGCATACCTTTCACACTTCATAAATGCACCTCCAAAAATTAACCAATAATTATTAATAGTAAGCACCCTACATTAATACTACTTTGGGATAGTAATATGTGCTATTACAATGATCAATATGATTAACTGTGTAGAGAATACATACTTCCCTTTCAGGCTCAAACTTGACATCATTTATATCAAGGGGTGGCTTGATATCATCACATTCACTAACAAAATTAGGTTTCTTAAGTAAAGGAATAATCGAGCCGAGCCGAACTTTAACTTGTTCAAGATTAGCTCGATATTTTTTTTCCGAACTCGAGCTTTGGATTGAATTTGAAAATCATGTTCAAGTTCGGCTCGTTCAAACTCGAATCGAACTCGAGGTCAACTCGTTAATAAATTACAATCGAGTTAAAATCGAACTCGAGTTCGACTCATTTTTAAACTTGTTTATAATTTATCAAAATACTCAACTTTCTAAATATTTATTTTTAATAAAATATCTATAACAAAAATACTTAAAACTAACATAAAAGCAAAATTATCCAATTAGTAAAAAAAAAATGTAATCATAAAATTAAATATTACATGTATTACAAAGATATTAATTAATATAAAAAATATTTTCAAAAATTAGAATATTAGATTATATAATAAGGAAATATTATATTATCTTAATTAGGAGAATATATATTTTAGTCAAATTGAATTACCAAAAATTTTATAGGAATATTAAAATACATTTTTTGAAGTGCCAATATTATTAAGTTAATAATAATAATAATAATAATAATCAAACTGTTCACGAGTCTATTAATCAAGTTGTTTGCGAACCTGTTCACGTGCTTATAATCGAGCTGTTCACGAGTCTAATTAAGCCGAAATTAACTTTGCTCAAACTCGGCTCATTTATTCATCGAGTTTTAAAATAAGACTCAAACTTGGCTCGTTTATAAAACGAAACGAACGCGAACAAACTTTTATCAAGCCGAACACCAAGCCGCTCGCGAACGGTTTGGCTCATTTACACCACTATGCTTAAGATGCATTTTTTTTTAAAGAAAAAATAAAAATATTGTTTATTTCCCTTTTCAATCACGTTCATTTAGTGTCATGCTCGAAAAGTTACATACAAGAGCATGTCATCCGCTTAAATGCAAAACATAGAGTACAGGTCCAATTGATTAGAGATGGCAAAACTCGATCCGCCCTGACGGGAAACCCGTCCCCGCCCCGAATCCGACGAGAAATTCCCGCCCCGTCTATAATAATGGGGCGAGGATGAGATTGAATCTCTCCGCCCCGCCTCAATCCCCACTTCGATTTCATAAAATTAATATATATGTATTTTTTATTATAATTCCATATTACATATATATATATAAATTATTAGTTTTATTTAAAATTATATTATTAAGTATTTAATTTTATTATTATTATTTAAATATTAATTAATAATATATAAAACTTAACAAAAATATATATAACATTTTTTATCAAAATATATAAATTATGAAGCTTTAACATTAATAAAATTATAAAAAAATAAATGGGGATCCCTATCCCCCCGCCCCCCCCCCCCCCCCCCCGCGCGCGCTTTTGCCCCGACTGTTCATGGGGCGAGGATGAAAATCTCAAAACCCGCCCCGCCCCATTGCCATTCCTACAATTGAGTTGGTTTCCTTAGTTCCCTCGGTGACCAGTGTTGAAGCAAATGTCAGATCAAGAATTTCAAAAATTGTTACTCACTTTGCACTGGGTTCATCATTATCAGAATCTCCTTCATCATCTGAAGATTCTTCCTTCTGATGCTCTTCTCCACTAGATTCAAATTCATCTTCTTCTCTTTTCTCTTCTGCTTTTTTTTCTGGCGTTTCAAACGCTTCTTTGTTGTCCTTTCCTCGGCAGCTTTTAATCTTTCTTCCCTTCTCATATTGAACTCGGTTAGTTCTTTTCTTTTCTGGTAATCAGAATCCATCCTTGCAAGCCGATCTTGCTCTTTCCGTCTCATTTGCCGATACTGTTGCAAACCAAACTCATAAGAATACAATTGGAAGCCTGATATATGACAACATATGTCTATATGCTAGTGGTTCGGGAACTAACAATATGCAATCACATCATCACATGTTAGGCAATGAAAGCATGTATTGGTTATATTTGTTGCATACTTTTCATAATTCATACATGCACCTCCAAAATTTAGCCAATAATTATTAACAGTCTGCAACTTATATTAATGCCACTTTGGGATAGTCATGCTAGTACAATGATCAATAAAATATTTGTCTTATCCTAAAGTACATGCACAGACCGGCACATGCACATCCATACACAATATAAGCTCAAAGGTGCAAAAGCACCTCAAACCTCTCTTACAGATAAATGACCACTTTTAAAATGAAAAGTATTCCCAATTTCCAAAGTAAGGATAAGAACAAAAAACATATATATCAATACCACATGGATGCACAAATGACATTGCCAAGAATAAAATTCAATCTCCTTAACTTCTACCAAATTCGAAACAGAAAATAAAAATAGAGTTTGACAAAATAAAAGTGTGTAGGATAAGGGTCTCAAGGATTAGCTCATGATTCTACAAGTTCAAAAGATCTCAAATAGCTATGTACCATGGCCTAGGCGAGCCTCAAAATTGGCTCTTCCTTTTAAACATGGTACATATGCATCCATGAACATATCACAAAACAAGGGGAAAAAGAAATTCCAGACTAAAGGGGCTGCAGGTCAAAAAATTATGTGCAAAATATGCATCCCTAGATTATTCTGTTAATCTTAGCTTAAAATATTCAATGTTCCATCAGGTTTAAAGAGGAGATGATATCCTTGATGCTCCATCCTTGTCCTCTCCCATATCCTTCTCAATATAATGCATTATTATTCACAGTAGAAAGACAGAAAAACTTTCCCATGTTGAATAACATGAACCCCAGTGCTAGAGTATCAAAATTTAATAATGATACTAAAAGATAGGAATTAGAAAATTAATATTTATTTTATCCTGGCCTTAAATACATAAGCATGCAAGTGACAACATTCCCTGAATACAGAAATAATGCAGAGCTAAATACAATAACACGTCAGACAGGGTAAATTCTTGAACAGGGACAGAGACAAAATAAGGGCATATCAAAACTCATAATATGCAGTTTTTCACTTCTGTTATCATGCCCAAACTGAAACCTCTGATTCTATTAGAGGTACTGACTTTTGAAACTTATGTATTTATTTCACATATGTTCTTCAAAAATAGCTGATTATAAGCCACATAACATGACCTAAACCTAAAAGTTTACTCAACAATTGTGATATACTGTAGTACATAGAATCATAAATTGAGTTTCATTGTGGATTATGGCTGAGAATTACTTAAATAGAAACTTCTACGAATGTAATTAGCATTCCATATTTTCAAGCTCTAAAAAAGTAAAGGAGAATACCAATAAAACGCTCGAAATTGCAAAGAAATTGAAAAAAGAAAAATTAAATCATACACATTTCAGTCTAGGGTTTTTGCAGAATAAGAACTGATGAAATACCTGATGAAAGTCGCCGGAGCCGGAACCTGCAGAACTGCCAGAAGTGTTACTTACTCGAACAGGAACATTTTCGATAATTCGCCGTAGCTTCACCTCTAGGTCCTCTTCCTCTTCCTTGAACAAACGTGGAGTGTACTCCACAAGAGCCGTCGATCCTGGTCCCGCAGCCAGTGCTGGTGGACGTGGCGGGAGCCCCACAACCTGCTTCTCCTGCGTTTCTACTAGCTGCAAGTCATTATCCTTGGGCCTGGCCGTCGACATTCTGTTGCAAAACCCTAATTAACTTTTCTGAGGTCTTTTCGAGAAATTGTTTGGAGAGTGATTTGAGTTCTTTTTTCAAGAATTGCAGTTCAATCAATCTGAATTGGTTCTTCGATAAAAGCACCGCTGCTGAAGAAGGATTTAAAGCAGTACGAGTTTTGAGTGTTCAGAGAACTAAATAGAGAATGATTTTATTTGTGTTGTTCAAATTTGAAAGAGCGGAGACTATTTATTATTTACTTAACCCTAATACTTTTGAAATTTTAAAATTATTATTATTTTTTTGCTATAAAAAATTACTTTAAAAAAATCATTAATTAAATCTAGAAGTCAATAATTTAGAGTAATTTTCAGAATTTTGAAGTTAAAAATTTGAAATTCCAATTAAAATTAAAATGAAAAAAAAAATTGTAACTATTCAGAAACCAAATTTCCCTTTTGTTTTGAGGATGATGAAATTGCTTTATGTCATCACTAAATGTTATATGTATATTTAATTAAGTTTTGAATGTTATTATTAACTTTTTTTTATAGAAACATTTTATTAATAATTAACATTTGATAAATAATTTTTTTTTAGTACAAGTACATGAATATTTGAATGTATTGCAAAATTAAAAAAATATATATACACATTATGTTAAGCTTCATTTATATATATAGATGATTCTATATTCCCCACTTTGTTAAGGGAGAAAATTGTAGTATGTCAATTTATAAAAATAAAATTTAAATATAATAGGCTTAAATAAAAATTTGAGGTGAAATAGGCTTTTATAAATATTTTGTATGGAAATTTGCATATTCGCCTATTTTCCTTATTTGATACTAATATCAAATTTTTTTTTTTTTTTACTTTTAGTTAAAAATTAAAAATTTTAACTGTTGATATTCACTTGTATGGTAATTTTATAGGGATAAGGTAACAAAGAGAAAAGTGATGATGTACCATATGGTTATCAAATAAACCTCCTGAAACAGGCTTTCTATACAATTAAAACCAGAATTGCAAACTCCAGCTCCCAAACATTGGTTAACTCTAACAATTTCAAGAAATGTGCAAGTTTGCTTAAATAATCTAAACTAACCTGAGTATCAGCAAAAGCAAAAGAGAGAAACGGGGCTAGGACTCCTTTCTCTGGGACAAAAATCACATAAGACAATCTGGAACAGCAAACAACTCCACTCTCGCAAACAGAGGGCCCATAACAGAGAGGAAGAGCTCCTCTCTTTTCTTAAGAGAGGTGATGGTGTTAGACTTAGAAACACACTCAAACTAACTGTTGGGAAATGTTAAGCCAATTGGCCAATTAATTTTATACAAGTGAATTCCAACACTTGTCCACTTATAAGTTCACGTGTGTATGAGCCATAGACTTTAACACTAACCAAGTCATCTAAGAATATCTATATAGCACACATAGGAATATTTTCAAATAAAAACACAATGAAAGGTGCCCCAGCAACTAGTAAAGGTAAGCCATGCTATTGACGAGAAAGTTGTCTGAGATAGGTCATTTGATTTAGAACTTTGGAAGCATCAGAATATAGTAGATTGATGAGTGATAAACAGCACAAGCATAAAGATAAGTTCCCATTCTTTTTGCTAGCATTGACTGTTGTGGCTGCAACAAGAGAACAGAAAAGAAGGGAGAAGTTGAACAGCGAGAGAGACAATGTCAAGAGTGAGTCAAAACCATATCATATTATTATTTTCTAGAATCACAGACTGACCCAAGACCCTCCAACTACCAGTGTCCCTACAGCATTTGTAATTGGTTAGCATATTAATAATAAAATAACTGTGAACACTTCCACTCAGGCTAGAGCATAGATGTCAATCATATTCATTTTGTTGCATACCTGGTTTACAATTCATAGAGAATAGCTGTAGCGAGAAAATCAACCAACTGATCCCCAAATCAGACATAGAGCAATTTTTTTTATCCATGACCAAGTCTCTATCAAGGGATAAATCTACTACATTGTCCTCTCCTGAAACATTGGACTCAAAGCAATGCACATGGCAGCTTAATTATCAAACACATCTTTATCTGTTAATTAAGTGTAATTTGACATGCTTTCTCATCTTAGCATATATCAGTCTTCTCATTCTTTTATCAGTTATTCTATCATTTCCTTAAGTTCATCAAATTTGAAAGGAGCATTCGTTTTCAGTACATTTACCAAAAGGAGAGTTCAAATAAGATTGATCCAATTCTGTATATATAATCATTGATATAGCACATGATGTACATGTACCAATAAAATAAATATATAAAGTAATTCATTGGTATTAACAATTGTCCAAAATACTCTCATTGTTATCATTTTTCTTAGGGGGTCTTAGGATAGATTAAGCTCCATTATCCACTCTAGTAGTACCTGAAATCACATGCTTCAACAAAACATGGAGACGTCACCATAATCAAGATATTGGAGAGGATCAATGAAGAAATATGATCACATATTAAACTTTGATACCAATATATTAAACAATTTTAATACAACTAATAGACAACTATTAAATGCTTAAAAGCATAACAGACTGATTCATTTCTCAGGGAGGGCAAAAGCTGAAAAAATGTAGAAAACAAGAAAGATAGCTAAAGCACACTGGCAATTACCTGCCTTGCTTCGAGTGTTCTATTTTCTCCTAGCTAACTTGAGCAAAATTGTCTTCCTCATTCAATGAACAGATAGATTATCAACAGTTTATAGCCTGTAGCGGTAAAAAATCAAAGATCTTCTCATCTTCTGACGCAGCGAGGAAGCGAGTAAAACAAGGGTAGAATACGTCTACGCCTTAAACAACCTTGAGTCCACAAGGAAAATAATTTCTGAAGTCCACCAGGAATAAAAGAGACTGAATTTTTATTGATAATGAGATATCTCTTAAACTATTAAGTAATAGGCCTATTTATAAGGTATCAAATCCTAATTGGAAACTAACAATATTACTGAATAGGAATCTAAAATTACTTGAAAAATAGGAAAACAAATCTAAAATTAATCAAAAATTACAATTATTATAATTATTAAAATAATTATAAAAATATATGAGAATCACCGCATCATCTTCTCAATCAAGTTATATGCAATAGAGCTTTATCGGAATCAATTTTTTTCTTTAACTTCTGCCAAACTTCAGAGCCTCTAGGATGAGGCTCAACATACCGCTTGACAAATACTTTATCTGAGCAACTAATTACGGTGCTCAAGGAAAGCCTGGGGTCAACTTTTCCTTGATCTTTGAGCCAATTGTACATGGCTAACCTGAGCTTGATAGTTGATATTGTATAGCAAAGAAATGCAGGAAATGTGACTAAATATGAAATGGGATAACCCAGGTCATTTACAAGAAAATCAATCTTCATTTTGATAACCTCCTTTGTCTGACTAAGAAGTTGAGGGGATTTTCTGATCATTTCACCAACATCCTTCCTATCCAAACCAGCTTTCATGATACAATCAAATCTCTCTTGGAACTCTGCTCCTCTGCCCCGGAAAACCTTGAGTGCCTTTTCCATTTCATTTGAATTCTCTACAAATCCCAAGTCCAACAAGAACTTAGTCTTTAGGATTTTAGATCTTAGCCTCTCTCCTGAGTTTGGCAATTGTCCAACTTTTGATCCCATCACCCAGTTCTTCATTTCTTGTGGGTTCTGCAGGATGATACTACAAAGCCGCTTCTTTCCAACATTCAGAACAGAAAGCAAACTGGTGGTTTTCTTCAACGTACTTGAACCCAGCAAAAGTGAGTGAGAACAGATGATTTTACCAATCTCTAGTGCCTCCATCTCAATCTCAGTCAGGAACAGAAAGCACTGCCGCAAATTCAAAAGAAATTTTCCAACTTGTATTTGTGGAAACTGTTGAAACATGGAAGACATCTGGTTCATTGAGGATCCAAATTTAAATAGAAACGCGATTAGTGCTAATGCTCTATCCCCTGAACCCTCAAAAAGAATCCCCGGATGATGGCTTATCAGCATTCCTAACTGTTCCTCACTATAACCTGTCTTGCTGAATAAGTCTAAAAGTACACGTGACTGGCTCCAGTTATAAGAACTTTTCTCAGACAAATGCTCCTCAATCCAACAGAATTCAATTCCCCCTTTCCTCAATATTTCCACTGACTTAATGAAGTCTATGTTGACATCCCCAATCAAAAGATAGGGGCTACAAACAACCATTTTAACCATAAAAGACTGGTCAAGCCCCAGTTCTTCATAAGCTTGAAGTTTCAAAGCCAAGGACCCATAATCATACCGAAAAATTTCTCCTGCTTCTTTATAAATCTTTCCTATCTTATTTCTTGGAATCCCATAATCACACAAAACATGATAATTCACTAGCAGCAGACCATCATCATTCAAAAACATCAAATTACGCGGAAGAAGAGGCCTATACTCATATGCTCTTAAACCAGAACTCTCGAAAAAAGGCTCAAATTCATTAATGGGGTGATAACGCAAGAAACGAGCCACAGACCGCCCAATATCTACCTCAATATCAACCTTCTGTAATAGCTTTCCAAGAAAATTTGGTGAGTTTTTACTCATATGCTCTGCATCAGTAATCTGCAAGCTTCTTGTAGAATGCAAGTACTCTATTAGTGCAGTCTGTGCTTGTTTTCTAGCAACATTAGAGATTTGGCCAGTACTTTGGCCATCATCTATTGAATCTTTATCCAAATTAACACCATTTTCAGTTTGAACTACTGTTTTCCTCCTATAGAACCTAGGGTTATTTGCAATGTAGAATAAAGACCCAGGTGACCATAATGGGATTTTGTAAGATTCAACAGAATCAGAAGAGACCCATTTGAGAATAGGAGCTATTCTAAATTTATGAAGATGGGTCATTGTTAGTTTTATAAGATATGTTAAAGATTCATAGAAATTTTCTCTGTTAAAAAAGAGGCAAAAACCTATGAACTCACTAGAAATAAATATGAAAAAGAGTTACAGGCGGAGTTTCTTACCTTGAATTTTTGTGGGTTAGCTGAGTTTAGTTTCTGTGCTCAGAGAGCTTTGGAGATTCAGTCGCACAGCTTGCAGGGTTTCTTCAACCTTGTACTGAGAGAGATTTGTTCGAACCTATATGGTGCAATTTTCAAAAACAGGGGTTTTTTTTTTTTTTTTTTTTTTTTTGGGCACAGAACATGGCTTTAAAAACCCATACTTTAACCTTAATTTTGTGAAATCTCTCAATTATTAATTAATAAATATTTGTAATTATTTAATTTAATGAGGAAAAATAATTATATTAAATTGATTTTTATTTTTTAAGAAGAGAAAATAAAATTAATAAAATATCGAATTCTTATTCTTGAAGGAGATAAAAGTTTAATTGTGAAATTTTAGATTTATTTTCTAGAAATTTGATTAAAAAAAAATTAGAAAAATTAGATTTATTTTTCAAAAAATTATTTGTTTTTTCTTTCAAAAAAATTGATTTTCAAGAAAAGTGAAAATGTAAATAGAAAATTGAAACATTCATATTTTTTTAATCCCACAGTGAACTTTAAAAAATTATTTAAACTCCACTTAAATAAATATTTATTTAAAATAATTTAAAATTTAACGTTATATTTAATTTTTAATAATTTTACATTTTAAATTTAAATTCAAATATATAATAATTTCAAATAATCTCCGTTGTTTATTAACCTAAAAATCACATTTCCAAATGGAAAGTATGATTTCCCTTAATATAAAACCGTAAAACTTTTTCAAACCAAAATGAGTATATGTGATATATTAAACTATTTGATTTAAAACTTTTTCAAACCAAAATCAAATTAAAAAAAAAAAAAAAAAAAAGTGAAATAAATGAATTTGGGTTGAGAGATTTTAGTTTGAATATATTTAAGTTTTGATTCAACACTTCATTTGGAGATTAATTGGATTTCTAATAATAATCTATTCAAAATTCTTTAAAATCAATTGAATCTTATTATATCTACAATTTCAAACCTTCCAAACATTTCTTTTTATTCTAAAAAAAACTTTTTTTAGAGAAAAAAAAATTTTAAAAATTTAAATTTAAAATTTCTCACAATTTCTAAAACACCACAGAAACACTAATTCTATAATTTAACAACTATGTGCCACTATTATTGGTTTTGTGAAATTAAACTTGAAATACTTTGGAAAATTGATGCACATAATTGTTAAATTAGAGATTTATGAATTTGAAAATAGTTTGATTTCCTAAAAAGTACAAGAAACAACACTTATATTTTTATAAAATCGGTTGACAAACTTTTTAGTTTAATGTAATGACTAAGTTTATGAATGGATATTGAACAAATCAAGCCCAAATTCATTTCTTCAGAAAGGCCCCAAAGTATACAGTTTGGAGCAACAAATAATGAAAGCCTGCAACTGTTGGGAAAATCATGTTTTTATTGCATGTCCATACAATTATGAAAAAAATATAGGAACTTGTCAAATGCAAGTGCATAGTTGGAATTATCACGTGCCCAGAGCATATTAAAAAATGCACTTTCCTTTCAACAATTATATGGAATTTACAAGTTCATGAACAAATCTCATTAGATTATGAGAAGTTCTAAGCTACACTATATTTATGCACAGCAGATATATTATTAAGCAAGTTTAAATTAAAAACTGATTCATTTTTCCATATTCTTATATGTAGACTAATTTTGCTCCTTTCTGTATTTGATAACCTTACTTGCCTTGCTACCAATTGCCTTGCTCATCTTTACCTACAAAGCAACCCAGCAAATAACCATACTCCAAATTCAACCAATTCAAAACAAGCTGATGAGCATCTTATTTTGAATGGTTTAACTTGTTCAAACCTGGGAAAAAATTGCATGATTGTGTATGTGTGTGGATAAAGATAAAAATCGGCTATAGAAGATAGATATATAACCAATAGAAGTTAGTATAAATTTAACATTTATACAGTTCCACATTCACACAGCAAAAGAGCTCATCACTCTGAAACTCCTCATTATTGTCATGCACTAATGCTGTAGAGCACTTTTTGGCAATCCACCACAATAAATTCATATCCAATTTATAGCCAGAGAGACAAGATAAAAATTTCAAATAACTAATGCAAAAATTAGAAGGCAGGTTTCAAGTTAAGATGTTATCATAAATTAAGTTGAATCAATCCACTTTATGGGAATATGAAAGCACAATTTGGCACAAAACATGGAGATATTGCTATAAAAAATGGAAACGGGGTAATGAACTGCTAGAAATATGGTAAACCAATTCATTTCTGAGGGAATCCCAAATGCTCAATACTCAGCAAAATTGGCTTCAATGTACAATGTATGAATAAATCATTATCAACAAATTTCCCAGCCTGGAGAAGTAACAGAATCAACCATTTCCATACCTTTTCCGTCAAAAAAAGGCAGAACCAATGAGAGTACAAATTAGTATGCAACAGATAGCTTCTATTAAGCATAAATTTTTTTCTTCAAATCCTGCCATACTTCAAGACCTCTGGGATGATGTTGTACATATTGTCTAACAAACAAATTTTCTGCGCATGCAATTACTGTGCTCAAGGCAAGAACGGAATCAACAGTTCCTTGTGCTTTGAGCCAATTATACATTTCCAACCTAAGCTTGACTCTTTGTATCTTGTAGGAAAGACATGCGGGGAAATTGATTAAATTTGATATGGGATAGCCCAGATCATTTACAAGAAAATCAATCTTCTCTTCAATAACTTCCTTTGTCTGGTTAAGAATTTGAGGGGCTACTTTGACCATTTCACAAACATCCTTCCTATCCAAGCCAGCTTTCATGAGGCAATCAAATCTCTCCTGGAGTTTTGTTCCTCTGCCCCGAAAAACCTTCAGTGCATTTTCCATTTTGTTTGGACTCTCTACCAATCCCACATCCAACAAGAATTTAGTCTTTAGTATTTTCATTCTTCGTTTCTCCCCTGAGTTCGGTAATCGTTCAATCCTTGATCCCCTCACCCATTTCTTCATTTCTTGTGGTTTATCCTGAATGATTTTACAAATTCTCTTCTTTCCAACATTCAGAGTAGCAAGTATTGTATTGGCTTTCTTCAATGTACACGAGCCCAGCAATAGAGGGTGAGAGTGGAAAATCTTCCCAATCTCATTCACCTCCATCTCAATCTCTGTCAGGAACAAAAAGCATTGCCTCAAATTTGAAACAAATTTCCCAACTTGCGGTTGGGAAAACTGTAGAAACATGGAACATATCTGGTTCATTGGCAATCCAAATTTGAATAGAAACCCAATCAAAGATAGTGTTTTACCACCAGAGCCCTCAAATAGAATCACTGGATGCTGGCTTATCAGGTCACCTAACTGCTCCTCGCTATAACCTGACTTCATAAATAAGTTCAGAAGTGACAGCATCTGGCTCCAGTTATAACTGTTCTCCAACAAATGCTCCTCAATCCAACTGAACCCCATTCCTCCTTTTCTCAATATCTCCAATACCTTCATAAAGTCTACATTCACATCCCCGATCAAAAGATAAGGGCTGCAAGCAACTACCTTACCAATAAAGTACTGGCCAAGCTCCAATTGTTCATAAGCTTGAAGTTTTAATGTCAATACACCATACTCATACTTGAAAACTTCTGTTGCTTCCTTATAGATCCTTCCTATCTTATTTCTTGGAATTCCATAATTACACAAAACATGATAATTCTCTAGGAACAACTCATCATCACTCAAGAACATCAAATCACGTGGAAGAAGGGGAATATACTCATAAGGTTTTAAACCAAGACTCTCAAAAAAAGGCTCAAATTCATTAATGGGGTGATACCGCAAGAAACGGGCAACAGACCACTCAATATCTGTCTCAATATCAACCTTCTGTAATAGCTTTCCAAGAAAATGAGGTGAATTTATACTCATATTCTCAGCATCCATAAATGGAATGCTTCTAGTGAGATGCAAATACTCTAATAAAGCATTCTGAGCTCCTTTTCTAGTGGCACGAGAGATATTACCAAAACTATGGCCATTATCTATCGAAGCTTTATCTAAAGTATCAGAATTTTCAATTCGAACTATTCTTTTTCTACAATAGAACCTATAATTCTTTGCAATGCACAAAATAGAACCCATTGGCCATGGTGGGTTTTTGTGGCTATCAATAAAATTTGAAGAAACCCATTTGAGAATGGATTGTGTTCTAAGTTTATGCAAATGGGTCATGGCTAACTTGATGAAAAGTGAAGAGATTGATAGTGATAAAGATGTTGAATTTGTTTTAGATAAAAAAAACACCATGACCATAGTTTAATAAGCCCGTTCACAAGAAATGAATACCATGAGAGCTTCAGGTAGAGTTTCTCACCTTGGCCTTTTGATGAGTTTGTGTGAGTTTAGCGTCCGCTAAGAGAGAGAGATTAGGAGAAACAGCAGCAGAGTTTCTTCACTTTCTCAGTTGTGCTTGTTCGGTCTAGCCTTGGTTGCAGAGATGTTGAAGGGCTCCAAATTGTGAAAGAGGGTATTTCGATCATTTTGTTCCCAAATAACATAAAATAATCAATTCTTTAATTTTTTTTTAAATTTATTTTCAAGTATTGGTGAATGAAATTCCTCAAAAAAAAAAAAAAAAACGTATTGGTGAATGAAGTTTTTTAATAAATTTTATTAAATTAAATTGACAAATAAAAAAATATTTTATTAAGAATTTGTTTATTTATAAAAGGCCAAGCCAATAAATAACTGGAATCAGGGGTATTCAAAGAATATTTAATTTATTATGAGGTATCCAAAGAATATTGAATTGGTTATTTAATGGGATTCATTATTTCAATTTTTAATATTAAAAATCAGGGTTAATTGAATCAAATAAAAAATGTAGTTAACGCTCAAATTTATATATTTTATATTACATTTATATTATATTTTTGTATAATATTTATAAAATATAATAAATTTAATCTATAATAAAAAATTGAATTTTGTTAAAAATTATTTTTTTAAAAAAAATAAAAAATTAATAAAATATATCAATCAACCAATTAATTGACTTGACTAATTTAATTTTAATATTCAAAATATTATCAAATCCATCAGTCCAATTCAATTCAAAAATATTTTGTTAACAACATAAGAAAATCTCAGCAAAGAAAATTCAACCTCAACTCCATCTTCCTCAACTGAAGGCAAAGCTACTACATCGATCAAGCAATTGATTATATATATATATATATATATATTCTGAACTTCATTTTCACTTTCAAGAGACATTACAGATGAAAAGGAATAAAAAATGGCATCCCAATGAGCAATTCAATTATTCCTGCCTAAAATTACAACAGTACAAGTAATAATACATTTGGTGAACGTAGCATGTTCTTGAGAAAGAGAGAAGAAAACATGAGCAAAAAGGAAAATAGAAGAGGAAACTTTAGTAAAAAAATTTAGTTTCTCTGTCATACTAAGCATCCCAGTACCTGCTCTAATAAAACTACTGACAAATCTACTTGACATCAAAATTACAGCACTTGACTGCTAACTAGAAGAAAAGGAAAAGAATCAAAGGGGAAAAGGAGGGCAAAAACTAGGACATCAGTGAGATTTTATTGAGAGAAAAATCATTGTTTAGGAAGGTAATATGGGTATCCACCCATTCCCATGTATGTTGGTTGTGAAAGTCCGATTGGCTCTTTCTTCACAGCAACTGGTGCATATGAAATTTGAGACTGAGGAGGATATGGAGCAGGTGCTGTGGGAGGACTCGGATAAGAAGCAGCAGGGTATGATGGCATAGTTTGAGGATAAGAGTAGCCAACAGGGGCAGAGCCGGGATGCACTTTTCCAGGCTGTGTGTATCCAGGTGCCATTGGTAAGGGTACAGGAACTACTGGTGCAGGTAATTGCGTTTGTACTGTTTTTCCCTTATGAGTATCAGCAAGCTTCACAGTGATAGTTCTCCCCTGCAACAAGAACAATTATAAAAATGAGTTAATGTTGCTAGAAAGATTGACCAAGTCATATGAGCATATCTATGATTATGTTGCATGAGCAGGAACCTCTCTGAATGAGAGCAAAATGATAAACCCCCAGCCAGCATCTAGTACAAGTAATTAACAATCCACTAGACAAGCAAGTCATCTAAGATGGTTCATCTAATTTAGAACCTGGAAACATCTAGTCTAGTAGATAAATGATGCTAAGAAAATATATAGTACGAGGAAAATCCAACTACCTCAAGCCCCTATCTTTAAGAGGGTCCATCCAACTTTCTAATTATTTATGCCATTCTTGGAGGAACACCATTTTCTGTTCAAACTGTAATGCGAAATGCTATTCTATAAAAGGACCTAGTCTACAACTTTAATCACTCGACAACATCTCAGTCCAACTAGTACTTGTGTGATATTTAATGATATTTTTGTGATAAATTTGATACATCAAGAGTGAACTTTTGAGATAATAAAAGTATGAAACATCAGTTCTTATTTTCTTAAAAATATCTAAAATTTTGTACTTCCTCTATATTTAAATTGATATCAGTGTTTGCAACAATATGTTGATATATCCATATATTTGGAAACTTGATATACGTAAATTGACAACAATATTAAAGACCGATGAAAATTAGCATATCCACAAATTTATGCCCACTAAATAAAAAATCAAAGCATTTAGGCATCTGTCTTTTAGAGCCAAGAGAGACAAATCTTCCCTTTCAAAAGCCCCTCTATTGCTTGCTCTCCACAAAATCCAAAAATAGTAAAGAGGGATTCCTTCCATAAAGAGTCAAGAGTCATGTCACAACCATTCAAAAGGAAACAAATGCCATATCATTGACTTACCCCAAGTGTCTTTTGTGGATCATCTATGGCCTTCTTTGCAGCCTCCACTGTTTTGTATGTAACGAAACCAAACCCACTGCAAATGAAAGGGAAAGGAAAACGACTTTCTAGTATCTATAGATAGACATATATTCAAGTATGTGGGAAAAATTAATAATAGAAGATATTTCTCAACTAATAAAGAAAGCAAATGGCATCATACCGTGATTCATTGGTATCTTTGTCATAGGCAACTGAACCTTCTTCAATCCCACCATGCCTTCCAAAAAAGTTAAGCAGCATTTCACTTGTGATCTCTGGTGATAAACCCCCAATGTAGAGTTTTCTCTGAGCTAAATCAGGTGTAGTACTTGCCCCAGTTAATCCCTCACATGCTAGATTACAAACAGCCATCCGACCCTGGAATTATTTAATAGTTTAAGTTAAAAGAGAGATGGAGGAAGGGTAAGAGAAAAGATAATGATTAAGAAAGGATGTGAACAGTCGAACATGTCTATAGGATGTAAGTCAAGTCTCTGATTCCGAAATGATGCCCCAACACCTTGTGGCAAAACTTGAAGAACAGTTGGTAAAATGATGTTGACATAACCAAATACAAGTGTGAATAGTCAACTCAATTAAGCTTTAATCTCAATTTAATTGAGACAGCCTCTATGGATCCTTTTTTTTACAAATTATGTATTTATATAAAATTACCTCCTCTTTTCATATGGAGAATGTTTAAAAGGTGTGCATGTGCAAGAGAAAGAGAGAGAGATCTTGACATTCAAGAAGTCATCAAGACCACCTTACTTAGTCCAGAAGAGGTCACCAAAAGTTACTACCCTACAAAACTACAAAAGTTACAATTTCTTTCTACAACTTGTATTAAGGATTCATCTTAGTAACCAAACTTTCTAAGGGGAACTAAAAGCATGTTCATATTAAAGTTAAGGAAACATCGATCCCCAAAGTATGTCTCTATTCTGTATACAAGAAGCATTCTCAACAAGTTATTTCAATCCATGATTTCCTTCTTTGGAAATGCAGTACTAAAAAGGACACAAAAGGGATTCCCAGTTGATATCCATTTACACTACAGTCTGCAGGTATATAATAAAACAGTCCACAATAAAGACTATCAACAAAGTTTACAAAAAGTAAAATGATCAACATAAAATTCCTCACTATCCACAAATCTATAGTATTTAGTCACCACATTATATGCACCCAAAGGAGTTTCTACATTCCCAAAAGCCCTAAAATTCTAGACTCTCCAAATAACCCACAAAATAACGAAAGGAATGGATCCTTACTTTTTTTTAGTTCAAAGGAGGCCCAATGGGCCGAAGCACTATGGACTATACAACAAGGGCCCTCCCTCTCATTATCTCTCACTAAATTGGTGAAAAATCCCACTATAATGGTGGATGGGGGACTCGAAGCCAAGACCCCTAACCCCCACACACTTAATGGAAGTGAGGTGCATAGAACTACAATGAAAGTTTCAACAAGAATTTGGTCCCTTTTTGCATCTGCATAAAATTCATTTTTCAACATTTCAAAGTGGACAATCATAATAGGACATCTGAAAGAGGAAGAATAAACTAGATTCATGATTAAGTAAATACTATCTCCAATCCAATTCATTTGCCAAATTTAACATATGTAATTCGAATGGTTTGGACATGTCCAACATAAACCAATAAATGCACCATGATAAAATGTTGAACATATCCAGGTTATAGGAGTGACGAGATGGGAAGTAGACCTATATTGACTTAGGATGAAGTGGTGAACAACTACAAGGATGCAGTAGGAATATATTTTCCTTTAAACATGGCCATAAACTAGATAGAATGTAAGAAAATGATCCATAAAACCAACTCATCTAGATTGTGGAACAAATACTTAATTGAACAAAGTTTAATAGAGTTCAGCCGAGTAGTTTCAATAAGTTCATTTCAAGGAATTTGCAACACCAGTTCCAAGTTTCAATGCCAAAGCAAATTAAAAATGTTTTCAACTTCACAATCAGAAGAGGGATGTCCTCCCATGGATTTCAAAATAGCTTCACCCATTCTAAGGTAGTCATTAGCATGAAATCATTCTTGACTTATTGTATTCAGGGTAAGCAACATTTACAAATACACAAACCACTTCTGCTTACCACATAATCTATGTCCTTGAAGAGAATATGTGAGTACACATACACCCAAACACATAAACAGGTAATGATCTTGTATTGAGAGACATAACATAAAGATGGTGGATAGTTGTGTTAATCTAAAGGAAATGTCCATCGTGTAAAAAGACTAAAAATTGCTGATGCTTACATCAATCAATTTGCTAGGTGCTCTCAGTGCACTTTGTGTTGATTCCATATGTTTGTAAGTAATAAAGCCATAGCCACGAGATTTTCCTGTGCCTTTGTCTTGAATGACAGCTCCTTCTTCTATTTCACCATGCACTCGAAATGCCTGTATGAAAAACATATACTGGTCAGATCCTTGTAAAATTAAGAAGAAAGAGTAATGAGTCAAAGAAAGAAGAAGAAAATGTCAGGGATTGATTAGACGATTTGAATATCATCTGCCAAAACTAGTGTAAGGAACAATCATCACCATAGCACACAAAAAACACACTCAGCAATCAGCAATGCACTCACAGCACACAAGGTTTCTGAAGAGGTATTCCAGGCCAAGCCACGAACAAAAAGCTTTCGATGCACTGGATCTGCACTGGCTAGACTTTTAATTTCTTCTGCAATGGAAGGATATTGGGACCCTCTTTATGCGTCAACATGCAAACAAACACACATGCACAGTGTCAATCACACAACATACAGTTGAACAGTACAAGTTACACTCATATGTCACCCTTTTAACAGACACTAGCATAACATTGTCACAATTCTACGCCTTCCCTACACAAGCCTTTCGCACGCTTTCTCTTTCTCACACACATAAGCATAGCAAAGAAACTTTGGATCAAGATAGAATTGAAAAGCTCCCAAATGCAGAAAGTTTCATTTGAAACTGCAAAAGGCACAGAAAACTAAAAGATTGAAAATTTATTGTTAGAGGGGCACTAATTTGGTTGTTTATTTAATAGAAACTGATAGCAATTGTCAATATCCACCAAACCAACAAAATCTTTGCTTTTCATCAAAATTATTACTATTAAAGATTCAAAGTCAGACTCCAATAACTATCAGTCTTATAAACAGAACAACTCAATAGCTAATCATTGATTATTTCCCATGAAGATTAAGCTAAAGGAATTAAAACCAAAGGTTACTTACAATTCCAAGATGAAATTTTTACTTGGGCAACCAAATACAAAACAGGAAAATAAAATAAACCAAGAAAATAAAATCCAAGAAAATTGTAGAGAAAGTGAAAAAGGGAAAGGAGAGAGACAGAGAGAGAGAGAGAGAAGACACACAATCTAGAGAGAAGATCGACGAGCTGGGATTTGTTGAGAGGGTCAAGGAGAGAACGAAGTTGGTCTTGGGTTGTTGAGATTTCACCGCCGTTATTTGACTCCTCCATCTTCCTCTTCTTCATATCCTCCATTTTTACGCTTTTTTGAGCTTTCTCTCTGTTCTGTATAAGACTACACGAACAAGGTTTTTACAGGCTTCAAAACACACAAACAGAGACTTTGTATTGTATTTGTGTGTATATATATATATATATGTATATATATATATATATATGTATATATATATATATATATATATATATATATTGAATAAAATAAAATTTATAGATAATAATAATAATAATATTTATATCAATTATATATGTTATTGTCTAATTGTACGGAAATAAAAATAAAAAGAAAGAAAAATGAAAAATGTAGAAACGATAATTTTTAAAAATATAGAATACGGAAAGTGAAGAAAATATATAAATATAAAAAATATAGGAATATATTTATAAATAGATAATAATAATAATAATATTTATATCAATTATATATGTTATTGTCTAATTGTACGGAAATAAAAATAAAAAGAAAGAAAAATGAAAA
>CATKHJ010187519.1:0-11773 GCA_949750685.1 Vernicia montana
GAGAGTGACCATGCACCGACCATAAAGGAGATGAATTCCGTATAGTAGTAAAAGATTTGTCCAAATGAGACATTAATTAAGCCAATGACTTGTCTAATAATCGAATATTTATTTTTCTCAATAATCATGCATGTATTTGCATCATAATATTAAAAGTTAAATATTTAAATTATAGTAATCTTATTCTTTTAAAAACTATGGATATACTAAAAAAAAAGTCTTGCAAAATAGAAATCCTAATAATAATGTTTTTCATTTTATAAAAATAAACTTTAATTGGAAGGGCAATTTCAAATTAGGAATTTAAGTTAAATGGTAATAGATTTGATGATTTCAAAAAATTGTGAAATTTTGAATTAAAATTTGAATCAGATAAAAATAAAAGAAATATATTTTTTAAAAGATAAAGAAATTATCAAGATATATTTAAACTTTAATTTTCAATCATATATTTGATAAAGCAGCCCAATGGCTGCAAATGGGAAACTACCGAACATCAAATATTATAAAAGTGAGCTATAAATGATGTTATTGGCTCTATGGTTGTCAAAACCGGACTAACCAGGCCCGTCCGAATAAAAAAATTAAAAATCGGATGCTAGATCGGTTTGGTTATGATCTTATACTCGATTAAGGTGAAAATTGGGAAAAATTCACCGGTTCGGCTGGGTAACAGGTGATCTGATAGGCTCGGACGGGTTTTTCAAATAATAATTTTTTTTCCTTTTTATTAGTGATTGGATTAAAAAAAAAATTGGGACTAAATTTAAAAAACTTTATGATTGGAATGTCGCAAAACCCAAGTTGGTACGGGCCGGCCTATTTCAATTAAAAATTCGTATACGCTGGTCGCGCGTTCACACGTTGAACCATAAGTTCAACAATGTGGATTTGCACCGTGCAATCGTGCGAGAAATAGCTTTCTTGGCTACTTTCTTAGTTTTGAAAGGATGAACTTTTGAATATATATCTCATTCCAACTTTGTATTTTTTCAATGTGAAATAATTCACTTTCCTCCCTCACTTTTCTTAATATAGAGTTTACTTTGAGTTTCAAATTATCATTCACTCATTCACCATTTTTAGCACATAAATATTCAAATTCATATTTCTTGCATAGGAAAATACAATCCAAGTAGACCTCCCATTATCGAATAGTGAAACACACCGGAATTTTAATCTCAAAATGGTCACTTAATAAGTTAATTTACCATAATTTTTTCTAAGTAATGCTTTTAAATTCATATTTTTTCTAAATAATATTTATTAATTACTCTAATAACATTTATTAATTTTAATTATATGTATATTATATTTTTTTAACATGGAAATATATAATATATAATATTATTTAAAATTTTAGTTCGACTTTAGCTGATCCTCTGCCTTTACCAATTATAATATCGGCTGGGTTTGAATACATTGATTGGGTTTTAATAAGGTAAAAAGGTGAATGTTCATCAACCCACAAAAAGAAAAAGGTGCATGTCTCTCTCGTGAGGAGTCTTCTAATTCTTTTTGTTTTTTTTTTTAAATTATATTTATATGAGCAATTATTCTAAATTCTAAAAAGATATATAGAAAAAGGTTTAACTATAGTTCCTTCGAGGAAATTTGATCGATCCCGATAAATTTTTTGTATTAGCTAGCTTGAGTCATGACCAAGGAACCAATATATTCAGAAAATTAATTATAAAAATAAAATTATGTTCACACCCAAATTTTGACTAACAAAGATAAAAGAAACCTTCAACTTCAAGGAAACTTAATTAAGGAATTAATATTATTTACAGTCATCTAACTACGTGACTTCAAGATTTAGTCATCACTTAATAGTTAATTGTCTCCTGGATCTTTTAAATTTGTGTAAAAACTACAAAAATAACGAGACAAATAAATTATTTTTTTTAATCTTTTATGTATTCTTTAATTTTAATAGTATGTTTTGTACATGTTTTTACTAAATTTATATAAATATGAGTATAAAATAAGTTGGATACATTTCACAATTTACCAATTATAAGTATACAATTTAATAGTTATTTATTTTAAGTTTAATTATGTTTCTTAAGGCATGTTAGGTCTGAATTGACGAAGCAACCATTTGAACATAAACAAATTTGAAATTTGAAAGAGACAACATGATATTGATATCTATATATCTATATATATATGGTTGACAAATCGCATAAGTACTCCTGATTAGTTGAGGACAAGTTTTAGTTCACAGTAAGTCAATCTGTTTGGTTTCTGAAATTATTTATGTAAGTCACATAATCAGTAAATAACAATATATTTGATACATATAATATAAGTTGGACTTAATAATCCTAAAAATTTAGTTAATTTATGTGATCAATCTTATTTAAAACTTAACTCCTTATATTTTCAGTATAATTACTAATTTCATGAATCATAAAATTTTAATCCTTAAAATAGTCTTTATTTTTTAAAAATAATCTTAATTTTTTAATTTATTTTTCAATTGCCTAACTTATACTATAAATTAAAATGTTGGTATCAAATAAGGTTTACTATAAGCAATTATGTGGCTTAAAAGTCTGGGATTAAATTTAATTCTAAAAATTATGAATGTTTGAACCAAACAGACTGTTAATTGCTAAGGTGACGTTTGGTATCACTGTGGTTTTTTATTTTTTATTTTTAATTTCAAAAAAAAATAAGTATTAGAAAACATTTAAAAAATATTATTTTTTATTTTTTTTATATTTATTCAGAAACATTTTAAAAACATAAAATAAAAAATAAAAAATTTTGATTTTTAAAATATTATTTTGATTTTTAAAAAATAGAAAATGATACTGAACGGGTCCCAAACATCAAGTTTATTGAATTTTAATCACTCTAACTCTTAACCTAATATAACCCCACCTTATTAAATGCAAAGTTTGAGTTTTAATTTAATGCATGATAGTACATGTCTTGTTTTTATTTATTTACTAATTATATTATAATTTTCAAATTTAATAGCAAATTATGTCTAAATTAAAATTAAAATTAATTGTGTTATTCAAATTTAAAATTTTGATAAATTATTATTCATCAAACTAAAAATTCAATTAATTTCAATCGCGATTTTAAAATTATATTGATAATTTGTTCATATCATAAATTTAATAGTCAATTTAATTTTAAAAATTATAATTAATGATAAAATAATAAAAAAGTTTAATCTTGACTAAAGATATAATTAATATTAAAATTTAAAATTATGACATAACACAAATGAAAAAATAAAAATAAAAAGTAATTAAGTAAATTTAAGCAGCAAATTAACAATTCTATAATAATAATAAAAGAAAATAATAGAATTTTAAGTTTAGATTTGTTTTTTCATTATACCAACAAAATAAAACATGACTTGGCCGACGTGACGTAGGACTACCGAGTAACCAATATTACTATATAAGCAAAGCAAGTCCATTAGTCAACATTGTGAAAAAAAAAAAAAAAAAAAAAAGTCAACATTGTGCCCAAAAGAAGGGGACATGCAAATGTGTCTCTCGCAAGGACTATTAATTGGATATACACCTAGCTACCAACCTATATAGGTCATTGGACATGTCCTCACCTCCGCCCAAATTTGTTACAATTAATCAATGTTGAATTCTTATGGGAATGCAATATAACATATAAATTACATTATTAAAAATAAAATAAAAATTAACAATACTATATATCATCCAATATATATATTTTTAAATACATTATAAACATTTGATAACTTTATTAACATGTTAATATATATTGATATTTAGTAATATTATTAAATTGTTGTTTTAAATATATATTTACCATTAATAATTTTAACAGCATATATCAAGTGATATTAAATTAATGTTATTAATTTTAATATTTGTACGTTGTAGCATATCTTAATTAAGCATATATGAATATGGAGATTAATTAGTAGATTTAACAATTAAGAATGCATTTGAAATTGCTGCTAGAGGTTAAAAAAATGTTTTTATAATTTTTTTGATTTAATTGATTGATTTTTATTATTTTTTATAAATTATTTTTTTAAACATACTTTTTGAAAAAGCATCAATTTACCTGTTTTAAAAAAAAAAAAACAGTTTTAAAATAATATAAATTTTTTATTATTAAAAAGCGCTTTTGTGAAACTCAATATCAAACGGGACCTAAGACTAAATGTATAATTTAACCCTTAAACTTTATCAAAAAAGTATTGTGATATTTTGAATTTTCAAAATGACCTATTTAGTCCATATATTTTTTAATTTTGTATATATTCAATACTTTAATGCTCATAAATATGTGAATTTGAATGCGTGTAAACATGTGTAGTTACTTGTAAAAAAAATTAAATTTTTTAGTAGTCAAATTTAATAGTCATTCACTTATTTCCCTCTCTTTGAATCTAAATTTTGTTCATTATCATTTTAATTTTAGTGATTTAAATCATTAGGATGCGCGTAATCTCACGTGATTTGTTGATTATGATTTTTTGTGTTAAATGTATATAAAACTAAAAAATTGAGAGGTTAAATAGGCTATTTTAAAAATTCATGGTGCCACAAAATTTGTTTACAAAAATTAAATTTGGCCAACAATTAACCTTATTTATTTATTTTATCTTTATGTGTGTGTTTAGATAAGGATATATTTTAAGCAAATTCGAGCATATATTGAAATTAAAAAAAAAAAAAAAAGGATAAATTTGAAAGTGCACTTCATAAGTTATTTTGTACATTCAGAAATTATTTTATAAGTGTTGATTTCAAAAATTAAACTTTAATAAATAAATTAGTAAGAATACTTGTCACTTTGCCAACTAATTAAACCCTTAATTAAAGTTAAATTAGAGAACTAAGTAATAGAAATTTTAGGTCGGTGGCCAAATTTTGATGAACAGGGAAAAAATTAATGTCGTGTACTTCATATTCTAATTTGTTGTTAAAAAAACACAAAATGAGCTAATAAGGATGAATTTGATTATGATTTTTTTTTCTATTACTGAGAATATGAGGAGAGAAGATTTTGAGATTAAATATTTTCATTTATAATTTTGATAAAAATGTTTATTAAGTAAGAATTATTTCAATCAATTTTTTAAAAATATTTTTCAATATATTGAGGGCTTTAAAAAATAAACAACATGAAATACTTAATTTATCATAAAAGATAAAAGAGCAAGCATTTTCTATTTTCAAAATAAGAATTCATATTTTCATTTTTAGACTTTTACTAATTTAAAAAAAAAAAAAAAGAATCAATATTCTTTTCAAAATACTTTATCATAAAAGAGAAAAGAAAAAACACTTTCTATTTTCAAAATAAGAATTCATATTGCTTTTTTAAACTTCCATTGATTTATAAAATGAATTAGAATTCAATTGTTGAAACCAGTATTCGTAAGGTAATTGAAAATAATTAAATATAAATAAAATTTAATTTTAATTAATAAGTTGATAATATTTTATGATATAAGATAAACATTCAATTATGATATATATATATATTAATTTCAATTGCTAATTTATTTTTAAAACGGTACTTTCTATGGTTACTTTGTTTTTAACAAAGTAAATCTACTTTGTTTTACTTTACGAAAAAAATCGTTCTTTTACGAAAAATCACAATTTTTTTTATATTTTTTCGTAAATTAAATTATTTTTTCGTAATTCTTCTTAGTTGCGAAAAAAATTTTAATTTTACGAAAATATGACTTATTTTGTACAAAATAATAACTTTACGAAAAAATTCATAAACTAATGAGAAAATAATTTTATTAATTAACTTTATAAAATTAACGAAATGAAGTAGAAAAATAATTTTGATAATTAATTTTATGAAATTAACGAAATAATTTCATTAATTAACTTTATGAAATTAACGAAATGAAATAAAATTAATGAAATTATTTTTCTTTTTCATTAATTTAGGAATTTATTTTTAAAGTTATTGTTTTGTACAAAATAAGTCATATTCTTATAAAATTAAATTTTTTCGCAATTAAGAAGAATTACGAAAAATTAATTTTACTTACGAAAAAATATAAGAAAATTGTGATTTTTCGTAAGAGAGCTATTTTTTTTTTTTTTTTTTGTAATTGTGAAATTTTTTTTGTTAATTTATGAACTTTTTCGTAAAATTATTGTTTTACACAAAATAAGTTATATTTTCGTAAAATTAAAACTTTTTCCGCAATCAAGAAAAATTATGAAAAAATAGTTTAATTTACGAAAAAAAATATAAGAAAATTGTGATTTTTCGTAATAGAGTCTTTTTTTTTCGTAATAGTTAATAAAATAAAGTAAATTTATTTTGTTAAAAACAAAATAATCATAGAAAACACCATGTCAAATATCAACTAATGATAATAATTTTGGAATTTTTACACAAATAATCTAAAATTTGAGAAAATTTACTTTTTGGCGGGCCCGAGATTTCAGTTTACTAAAATAGCTCAAACTTCATTGCTTGTTTACAAAACTAACCTAATCAAATCTAACCCAAATCTCACCAGTGATTGCATTACTGAGTACTGCCTCCATTTCATTTTAATTGTTGTTTTTTGAATTTTTTTTTTAAAATATTTGTCGTTGTAAGAAATCAATGAAGTATTAATGACAATTTTTTCAATTTTATTCCTATTCATTATGAGTAAAAGTTTAATAAAGTAAGAGAGAGATAAAAATATAATGGCTATTTTAGTCATATTAAATTATTTTTATTATAATTGAGGTTATTTAATAAGTTTCTTAATCTTTGTACAAGAATTTAAAATGATAATTATTTTAAAATTGAGGGAGTATATTATAGCCTTCAACCACCATATGGGCATGTGTTTTTTTTTGTTTGGATAATGATGGCTGAGATAGGTTCTTCCAATTGGTGAATAAGTTCTCTCTCTAAGTTAGCATTTGAATAGTGAGAATTTATTGAATGGAATGAGACTTGGATTTCACTTTTCAGTTTATTATTTGAATGGGGCAAACTATATGTAGTTTTCTTCTTCCTCTTTGAATTTTGTGCATCAAATTCATCAATGAAGATATATAAATTTTGGTTGAGGAACTTTTCCTCTTCCTTTGCAACTTCAAATTTTCATTTCATATTCCTCATTCAAAAAGAACCTTATGTTATAAGATTTTTTTTTTTTTTTTTTTGCTTTGTCTTTTTTTTTTTTTTTTTGTTATCTTTGAACAGAGAGATGAGAGTTTCATTAATAAAAGCTGAAATCCAATTTCTGATTAACTAACACTTCGATTCTCCCTCTGTTAGTATTAATTTGATCCTCAAACTTTTGTTCACCAAGTGTTTGTTATAATGTCACAATGAAATATCATTTTGTGTGTTTAATAATTTCATTTTAATGCATTATGTGAGTAATGAAGTGTAAGATTTTTCGTCTTATTGATACGTAGTTAATAAATGAAGTACGTAAAGTCACTAACATTTTTCCAAGACTTGATGAAAGGAAAAGCTAAAGAGTGAGGGCGATTGCTTGGCTTGGACGTTGGTGACAAATATATTGGATTAGCTATCTCAGACCGTCATAATAAATATCTAATACTATATAGTAACATTTAAATGAATATATTTCAATTACTTATTTCTATGGCCCACCAAGGGATGTGAAGATATCACCATTGATGAAGATGATTGACTTTGATCATCCAATATTGTGCAGGGCTGTGACGTGGAAAGAGTATCTTGATGCTAAGGCAACAAATTTTGACGAAGCATTAGAGTTTATTGAATATGATGCATTTATGAGCAATTGATGTAACCAATTGTAGTGCTCTAGTTTTGTAAATTTTAGAGTAGAGTTTAAATTTAACATCCTAAAAATATATATTTCTCTTTACTTATTTATTAATTTATGGAATATATTAAATAAAATTCAGTATACTTGCACAATATAATTAATATTCTTTCTGTCTCAAATTAATAGGTACAATTAACTTTTCACATAGATTAAGAATTAGAAGTAATTTAGTTAAAATCATTAATTTTAATTTTTTTTTTCTAAAAGTACCCTTGCAGTACTCACAACCCAAAAAGATTAATTTTTTGGAACTCAACTCTTGTATTAGTAGATATTAATTAATATATTTTTGAAAATATAAATACAACTAATTTAAATAATGAGTTTATTAATACCAATATTAAATAAATAAGGATATTTTAGTAAAATACTATATAAACTATTCTTCTAAAATGGAAATGTACCTATAATTTGCGACGTCCATTATGAAAAGTTTGTCTATCAATTTAAGATGGATGGAGTACCTACTACTATTTTATACAAGCCATTAATTTCGAACAAAATAAAAAATCACAGCAAATAATATACATTAAACAAAAAAAATATACTTATAATAAATAATTAGTATCTAATACTTTTTAACATTTAATTTATGAAATACATAATAAAATTCAGTATACTTGCACAATATAATTAGTATCTACTACTGTTTATACAAATCATAAATTTCTAACAAAATAAAAATTCACAGCAAACAGTATACATTAAATAAAAAACAGTATACTTCTAGCAAATAATTAGTATCTAATATTGTTTAACATTTAATTTATGGAATATATTAAATAAAATTCAGTATACTTTCACAATGTAATTAGTATCTACTACTGTTTATAAAAGTCATGAATTTCGATCAAAATAAAAAGTTACAGCAAACAACATATATTAAACAAAAAACATTTTACTTTTAGCAAATAATTAATATCTAATACTATTTAACATTTAATTTATGGAATACATTTATTAAATAAAATTCAGTATACTTCCACAACGTAATTAGTATATACTACTGTTTATACAAGTCATGAATTTCTAATAAAATAAAAAGTTACAGCAAATAGTATACATTAAATAAAAAATAATATACTTCTTGTAAATAATTAGCATCTAATATTATTTATACAAGTCATGAATTTCTTATGGGTATCTCATTCTAGTTGGAGTTGTGATTGGTAGATGACAAAATTGTCGGTGGAGAAATAGGTAATAGGTCCTTCAAACTTTAATCTCTTTCAAGTATTTCATCAAACGCTTCCTTAGCATCTCTTCAATAGTCACAATTACCATAAAATAATAGAAGACATTACCCACAAATACATTACAATCCAATTTAACCAAACAAAAGAGAACAAACAACATGTCATCAGTCCGAAACCTTCAAGAAAATCGATATATATTTATAGCACCAAACCGACATTTTTCACTAATTGACCCATTCTCATTTTCGAATCAAACTTTAAATTATATTATTGGAACTTGTACAAAAAGTTCCAATAATCTGCATACAAACAGGCCAGCAATAGTTGATGTTGACAAATAGTGAAATTTCATCAGAACAACTAATACATAATTCATAGAAGCATCTATTTGATTCACTAGATCAGACTTAATAATGCCTTGCCACAAACCCACTATTAATCAAAGCAAATAAATGGAAATTCAGGAAACTTTGAAAGAAGAACCAATAATTAATATATACAACCAAATTAAACCCACCAAAGCTATCAAAATTCAAAGCCATAGCCACCAAGAAAACCCATGGAAGAAAAGGAGAAGAAGCAAAATAATAATAATAAGAAGTAAAGCAGGTTTCAACTCATAAAAAATTCCTCCACTTTTGGTCCTGATCTTCAAAATCTCTAGTAAACCAGGTTTCAGTTTGTTTCAAGCTTTTTAGAGGCTTTGTTAATGAAGGATTCAAAAAGCGGAAACAATGGGAGAATACAACAAAAGAGATTATATGTAACAGAAGCAAAATAAACTTAACAATTTAAAAATGAAAATAAAAAACCTAAAAAATGTAAAAAATTGTTAGTAAAGAATAAATATAAAAACAAAAAACGGGTTGATATAAATGTTAAAAATATGAAAAATAAGACATATGGCATAAATTTCTCAATAATTTTTTTTTACCATAAAAGAAATTTTTTTAAAACACATTAAGTTTTTTTTTTTATCAGGAAATATTATATATAAAGTAGATTATAAAATATCAGTCTAATGCAGGCAAAAAAAAACAAAACATATAATCCAATACGGATAAGAAATAAATGTCAACAATATCGAAGCTCGAACTGGAACCAATCATGCCTTTCTTTAAATTTCTAAACTGAGTCGAGCTTTATTATTTTATAAAATATTTTATGTTAGTGACACCTAGATAGATAAAGATCCATCAATGAAGAGCTAGGATTAGATAAAGATCTACAATTAAAAAAAAAAAAAAACTAATTTCATCCTCGCGCATAGTTTATAATTAATTTATATAATAAAATAATAGAATTTATATTTTTAAATAAATAAATTATTAACTTCACATGATTTTAAATTAAAAAATATTTAAAATTTATTATTATATATATAATTTTTATACATATAAAATATTATAGCATAATAAATAAATATCTTTCAATACTTACATATATAATAATATAATAAAAATAATAATAATTTTAATATATTGAAATATCAATATATTTTTGGGTTCTTAAATAATTTCTTGAATTCTTAAATAATTTGTATGTTCACCGACTGCTTGTTTTTGTCTTTTTTAATAATTGGTTCTTATATATATATATATATATATATATATTTTATGCGAGGGATCACAGGATTGAAAGTGAAAGACAATTGTTCTCTTGCTTCACAGTGTCATAGGCTTGAGAAATAGGGAATTTGAAGAAGATAATTAGTTAGATTTTTTACTTTCCTAGCCGGCCTATTATAAATGGTAAAATAGTTTAAACAATTCTTCTATGTCAAATACACATGGTTAGCAATGACATTCTTTATTTTTTACTTTATGAAAGCAACTTTGTACATAAGAGCATTACACTTGGCACGTTTTCTTCTCTTTAATTTATACCATTTCTTTTTTCTTGTAATACTAATTAACAGAAGTTAAAATAATCCATTAACAGATATAATCTAATTATAAGTATTAACATAATAAAGAGAGAAATTCTTGAGAGTTGAAGGAAAAGGGAAATAAAGTCATATTATAACGAGTTAAAATCATATTTTTATCCTTGATTTTTTCTTGGATCAAAGAGTAATTTTAAGAAATTTCCCCTCACTTTCCTCTCATTAATAATTTAGTCAATAGAGGGTCCCACACGATAACCCTCGCTCCCTCCCAACAACTCCTTCATATTTTGACTTTGAATAACAAATGTGCAACCCTTTCATCATCTTTAGTCTTTACTACAATTTCACAACATTAGCACTCTGTATCTCATCATTCCTTTTGTTTATCTGATAATTATCAACAATCATGCCTCTCCTCTACTACACTCCTAAATCTGATGATAAATTTCTTCAGTCGTCTTTTTATGCAGGGATTCCCAAAGAAAAAGCTCAAGTTGATGTTATTCCAATGGCAATTCAAGAAGACAAAGGTCAAACTTCTTCTTCTTCTGCTTCTTTAGCAACTGCTATATCAAATTATGAAAACCTTCCTCATTATCTCAAGTCCTGCTTTGATTATTGTTGTATTGCTACAGATAAATGTTTTGTGGAGAAACGAAAATTAGTTCGTCTTTTGATGGCTCAAGGTCTAATACCAGAAAAACCAGGGGATATTATGGAGGATATAGGAGCAAATATACTTGAGGAATTACTTAGCCTAGGAATGCTTCGAGAAATTGGAATTTATGAGAGGAGACTACAAGTCTCTAAATTGTATAGAGAATCATGCCTTCTTCAAGTTGAGGAGAAAGATTTCATTGATAAAGCTGT
>CATKHJ010187538.1:0-10119 GCA_949750685.1 Vernicia montana
TTCTCATCATAAATCATCTTAAATTTACTTTTTATCCTTTGAGTTAAAATCATTTAGTTTGATTAATTGTTTTTAGTTTAATTATTATACAATCAATTTGTTTCACTAAACAGCTGTTGAAATTTGAGCTAGTAATTGAACCTTGTCATTTGTGGAACGATAATTAATTCATTATATATATTACTTGAGCGATTTGTACACTTGCGATAGCATTGTGTTACCTAAAATAACACATCAATTTTACTAGGTATTTAAATCAAATTCAAATTCACTCAATCTTAATAACTTAAACAAGATATTTTACCCAAATCTAAATCCAAGATTCAAATTCTTGTCATCCAAATGGACCATTAGATTATTTTAATTAAGGGTCCTTTATTTTAGTTCTGTTAATAGTAGGTCTTGGTATTCGTGCAATTAAAGTAACCTAACTTGCTGGTATATAGGCGGCGGCGGCAACTATTAGTTAGAGATCTATGCAAATAAATAGCTCGAGTTTTTTGATATATAGATGGCCGGCACTATCAACTTTGGCTCAGGGGTCTAAATTGTCAATCAAATGTGGATATATAGGCTGAACCGTCAATTATAAGGTGAATATTTAAATTGAAAAGAACCGTCAATTCAAATAAGGGTGATCACACAAATTTAGAACGAAAGTGATTTTTTTTATATGAGTGATAAGAAAAATATAATGAATTTCAAGCCTATGTATAAAGTACTTATAGGAGTACTATTATAATTACAATAAAAAAGTATAAAACCTTAATATATTCTGGCGGTGTATAAGAGAGTTGGACTCACTATATGTATTCGGGTCCATTACTATAAATCTGAATTTATTTATATCGGTTGCTCCTAATTCAAACTCCATAAGAAATTGAGTCCAACTGTCACTTTTAGTTGTCGTTAACACTTTTCCCAGTACTTAAAGGGATGAGAATTAACTTTTTTTAAAATAATAAAAATATGTTTTTTTATTAGATAAAAAATTATTTGTGTTAATAATTTACATATTTTGATTAGATTTTTATTATGTTCATAAATCCTAATTCAAATATGTAAAAGAAAATTGAGAATAAAAGCTAGTTTATTCGTGATTTGTAATTACTATTATTGCTTTCAAAATCAATCATGCAACAAATATGGAAATTGAGTTTCAATTTGACCATTTCCTTAGAAAATTCAAATTGAAAACGTGCACTGCCCAAGTTCTTTATATTTATCCACATTTTTAAATATTTACCTTGAAACTATAAAACAAAGGATAGAACTGACAACAAAGGTTGAAGATTAAACAGTCTGAAACTGCTACACGACACCGTTTAGGGTTGGAGGCTTAAACAAGTAAAAGTACGAGCTTGTAGCCCAAGTTAGGAGAATTTACTTACGGCATGTTTATTACACTTTAGAATTGAAAATATAATTTTATTTTTTATTTTGGTACATAATTCATCTTTTTCTATATTTTTACATTTGAATAATTTTTTTTGAATATTTAATGAGATTCGAACCCTAGCGTCTACTTCTAAAATAGTATCACATTACTACTAGGTAGACCTATTCAAATTGCAGGCCAGGCCGGACCGAGTTCGGTCGGACTTGACTTTTCAATTTTAAGTCCAAGTTTGGTTTGACTCGATTATACGGGTTTATTATTTTGATCAAGCCTGGCCCACATCAAAAAATATATAATTTTTTACATGTAAATTTTTTGGGCAGGCCGAACTTGTTGGGCGGATCTCAAAAAATGATATTTTCAAACTCGCTCAAAAAATAGTCTGGCTTTTTCGAGCTCGGGCGGGCCTAAGGGAAAAAAATGTGTCGAAGCCCTATTTTTTCATGCGGGCTGGGCGGATACCCAAGCCCAAGAATAGGTTTACCACTAGGTTAAGACACCAGTTACATTTGAATAATTATACTAATTCTAAGTTTTATTGA
This sequence comes from Vernicia montana, assembly GCA_949750685.1. NCBI lineage: Eukaryota > Viridiplantae > Streptophyta > Magnoliopsida > Malpighiales > Euphorbiaceae > Vernicia > Vernicia montana. Next base: position 1,942 of record CATKHJ010187538.1, read on the forward strand.
TATAAATATATTTTTTAAGTATAATTATTAATTTAATCAATAAATTTTATTTAATTATTTAAAAAATAAATTTAAAAATAAATGTCTAAAGTCTATTCCACTTGAATTTTAATTCCAATGTGTACCGAGCATACACGGAAATAAGGTTGTTGATTTAGATCATTGAATTTAAGAGCAAGCTAAAGTAAGACCTCTTTGTCAAAAATTTATTATTTGGTAAAAAATTAATTATGTATCGTTTGATATTTTAATAGCAACACTAATTTCAAAAACTTAATTCTATTTTTTTATTAACTAATAGTTAATTTGAATTATATATAACATTCTTATTGAAAATCATTGATAATAAAATTATTTTTCTCAATTTAGTTTTCCATGTGACATTTTATTTATAATTATTTTAAAAAATATAAATGAACATTATAATATAATATTTGAAATAACTATTGTATTCATTGTTTACCAGCAAAAAATAATAGTATTTATTCGTTAAAAAAAAGAATTAAATTTTATCATTTAATGTTTCTATTAGTACAGAACATTAAATTTTAAAAATAATATATATTTATATACTTTTATTGCTAATTTAACATTTTAACTTTTATCAATATCACTATAAGAACATCACAATTTACCAACAAAATTTATTGACGAAAATAATTTTGTCAATAAATTTATTAAATTACCGATGGAATACTGACAACACATTATTTTTTTTTTTTAATTACCGACTATTTACTAACAATAAATTACCGACAGTCAAGTTTTGTTGCTAAATAAGACGCTAAAAAATGGCGCAAAAAATTAGCAACAATTTACCAACGAAAATTTTCTTCGGTAAATAGAGAACTAATTTTTTTTTTTTTAATTTACCGACAGAATATTTTATCGGTAAAATGGAAAGCAATTTTTTTTTAAAAATTTACCGACAAAATATTCTATCGGAAATATGGAGACTAAATTTTTTTAATTTACTGACGGAATAAAATAGAAAGCAATTTTTTTTTTAAATTTACCGATGGAATATTATGTTGGTAAAATGGAGAATTTTTTTTTTAATTTACCTAAAATGAGCACTAAATTTTGGAGGGAAATTTCCCTCCAAATTTTCACTAATGTTTTTTGAAAAAATCAATTACTTGCGGAATTTTCATTGGTAATCCGTTAGTAAATAAAAATTTTGGAGGGAAATTTCTCTCCAAATTTTCACTAGATTTTTTTTTAAAAAAATCAATTACCAACGAAATTTTTGTCTGTAAATAAAAATTTTAGAGGGAAATTTCCCTTCAAATTTTAATAAAAAAATCAATTACCGACGAAATTTTCATTGGTAAATAAAAATTTTGAAGAAAAATTTCCCTCCAAATTTTTACTAAAATTAAAAAAAAAAAATCAATTACCGACGGAATTTTCGTTGGTAATCCGTCAGTAAATGAAAATTTTAGAGAGAAATTTCCCTCCAAATTTTTATTTGAAAAATTTACAGACGAAAATTCATTGGTAAATTGCGCAAAAAAAAAGCATAAAAGAAATCCACATAATTTTCCTTCATATTCTAATTTCTCTTTCTCACTTCCTATCTTTTTTTCACACTCTTTATCACTACCCAACTCTAAGGGCACGTAACCGGCACTAGAGCACATGAAAGTTTAAGGCTTCCAAAATTCATAGTCAGTCTGACATGTCTAATCAATAGAGAATATACCAGGAAATCATAATTCAAGGGCTAAGAGCCCACATGTCAACGGAACCTGTAATAAAATCATAAATAAACCATTCAAGTCACATCTCAACATGTATCATCAAGTTCCTGTTTAGAAGAATATATAATCATACCACAGTGCAGATAAATAGATACCATTCAGCAGTATAATACAGATATAAATAGACAACACTGAGCAACGATAATACAGATATAAGGTCGGTCTACTATAATTGCGGAATTCTAGAATTATAATATTATACACAACAACGAATTAATATAAAATCCACTGCCGGAGGAGATGGCAGGGAAACTCAACAATAATAAAATAACTAACTCATCCTGTAACCTGAAAAAAAAAATAGGAAGACAGTGGTGAGCGTCTCAACTCAATGAATGATATTAACCAATATATAAACCTGGTGCTCTAATACCAATCTAATATTAGTGCTCATGCAACGTGCCATACATACAAATAATCAAGTAATCATACAAGGATGAAGATCAGTCCATAGGAACCACACTAAACCTCAAATCTGGGGAGTCGATCCCCCTATCCTGGCTCTCTAAATCTAAATATTGTCTCTTAAAATCCAATTCATAGGGTCCTAGTCATCCATGGCTTAAGCCATGCAGCGCCGACCCGACTGACAGCAGCGCTGGGCGATGAGCAAGCCCCAAAACTGTCATACATCAGTCATAGCTCATCATAAATAATCATCATTATATCATAATCACAATCCTAAGTGATCCTTGTGTCATCCCAATCCCATCCAACATCCACAATTAATATGCAGCACATATTCAATGAAACATTCACATTCACATGCTAAAATGTTCATTTGATATTTATAATGCATAATTATACATATATATATATACAGTAAATGTAGATGCATGAAAATCGGAAAATATATTAGAAACTATCACTCACAACACAGGTATGGGAAATCAAAGCTCGATCACTGACTGGGACCTGGGGCTGCAAAGGATGGTCCTGAACGATCTATAAAATAAAGCATTAACGGATTATTAGAATAAGAATTATGAGAATCAAAAGATAGACACATCCTAAGACCATGGAAAAATCTACCAAAATTCGGCAGAGTTTCCCCTAGAGTAGACCCAATTCTCCTGAAAATCAGATAACATACTCAACATCGAAATATCAAACATCTCAATTGGGCTCCCACATAGCAATTCTCAAAGTCAAACTCTAATAATATATATTATTCCCTTAATAATTCTAAAATAATTTAATTACCATTAGTTATCTAAACTCATGAATAATTCCAATATGATACATTAAATAATTTGAATATTAATTTAATCATCTAGGATCAATTTTGGACTGCTCGGTGCACTCACTAGAGAGTCGCTGAAAAAGTCACCGAAAAATGTCAACGGTGTCAGATAGCAGCGAAATTAGTGTCAACGGATTCATAACGAAACGTAGATAATGGAAACATATACTACTCTCCCTCACTCGCCGGAAAATGTGTCGATAGTCTGCAATTTCACCGGATTCCAGCGAAAATCAAACATCCACTAAAATTAACAAATGAGGTACCAAATCGAAACTTAAGAGAAGAGGAATTCAATGGTACTAGAATCGGCGAGAACCAAAATCGAAGTTGGCTGGAAAAGCTCTCAAAAGTTTTCTATCTGGCAAGCATTTGGTTGGGCGGTATGGTGGCGGACGGTGACGAGGCTTACACCAAAAGACTCGTCGGAGTCTGGGCTTCCTCCCTGGTCGGCGTGTGCAGGTAGTAGGCGACCGAACGATGGTGAACGACGGCAGTTTCTTCCTTTCTCTCTCTTTCTCTTTCTCTCTGTCTCTCTTTTCCCGTTCCAGCAGCTTCTGATTAATTCTTTTGAACCAATCAGATGCTGAGTATATATATATATATATATATATATATATATATATATATATATATATAATAATAATAATAATAATAATAATTAAACATGAAAAATCAATTAAATCAATTTTAATTAATTAAATAAATAAATACTTTATTTTACTAAAATAAAATACCCAATTAATAATAAATTTTTATAATTTAAATTCAAGATATTACAATCTCCCCCCTTAAGAGAAATTCGTCTTCGAATTTGGATAAAAATATTAATTCACAAAAGATAATATATATTTCATTAAAACAACATAAGTTTGATTTCATTAAATATCAATACATAAATACTTAAAAGCATTAAAATATCACTTTTCAAAACAAATTAATTAGACCCAAACGGATAAGGGTATTTCTCTCTCATCTCGACTTCAACTTCCTATGTACACTCTTCGGAGTGTGATTACGCCACATAACCTTAACCATAAGAATTTCCTTGGAACGAAGCCTGCAAATATGAAAATCCATTATAGCTATAGGAACTTCCTCATAAGATAAGTTTTCACAAATCTAAACCTCTTGTGGCTGTAACATATGAGAAGGATTAGAAATATACTTCCTCAACATAGAGATGTGGAACACAGGGTGGACATGTGAAAGGTTTGATGGCAAGTCCAAATGATATGCGACTGCTTCAACTCTCTCAATGATTAAATATGGGCCAATATAACTTAGTGCCAACTTTTTCTTCTTACCAAATCTCATTACTTCTCTCATAGGAGAAACTTTCAAAAACACAAAATCGCCCACATCAAAAGAAATATCTCTACGCTTAGGATCTGCGTAACTCTTTTGCCTGCTAAAGGCAGTCTTCAGCCGCTCTCAGATTATAGGGACTTTTTCTGAAGTGATATGAACCAAATCAGGACCTGCCAACTATCTTTCTCCAACTTCCTCCCAACAAACTGGAGATCTGCACTTTCTGCCATAAAGAGCCTCATAAGGTGCCATTTCAATACTGGCATGACAGCTATTATTGTAAGCAAATTCAATTAATGGCAAATGCCAATCCCAATGACCTCCAAAGTCAAGTATGCACATTCGAAGCATAGCCTCCAAGGTTTGAATTGTTCTCTCAGACTGACCATCCGTCTGAGGGTGAAAGCTGTGCTGAAATCTAACCTTGTACCCAAAGCATCTTGCAAAGATTTCATGAATCTGGAAATGAACTGGAGCCTTTTATCTGACACAATTGAGACTGGGACTCTATGCAAACAAACTATTTTTTTCACATACAACCTTACATACTTAGCTACAGAGTAATTGACCTTAACAGGAATAAAGTATACCGATTTGGTTAATCGGTCCACGATAACCATATAGAGTCATACCTTGCAATAGTCTTAGGCAACCCAGTCACAAAATCCATGGCGATCCTTTCCCATTTCCACTCAGGAATAGGAAGTGGCTGCAACAATCCAGAAGGCTTGTGATGCTCCAACTTTACTTGTTGACAAGTTAGGCATCTAAAAACAAATTCAACAACATCTTTCTTCATGCCATTCCACCAATAAATACCTTTCAAGTCACGGTACATCTTAGTGGAACCTGGGTGCACGTTGTACGCTGCGAGGTGTACTTCTTTCAAAATCTCTTTTCTCAAATTATCTACATCAGGAACAGACAAACGAGAACCATATCGAAGTACTCTATCATCATCTATCACGAAGTCTCGAGTACTTCCTTTCTGCTCCTCATCCATAATCCTGCATAACTGTGGGTCCCGTTTCTGAGCCACCTTAATTCTTTCCACTAGAACTGAATGAACTTTGAAATGTGCCAACAGTACTCCAAAGCTGTGCACCTCTAACTCCAATCCTTCATCAAATAATTCTTGCAACTCTTTAACTATAGGTCTCTTCTCTACCACAATATGAGCTAAACTACCAGCTGACTTTCTACTTAATGTATCAGCTATAACATTTGCTTTACCAGGGTGGTAAAGAATGGTACAATCATAATCTTTAAGAAGCTCCATCCATCTTCTCTGCCTCAAATTCAAGTCCCTTTGGTCAAAGATGTACTTCAGGCTTTTATGATCCGTGTAAATCTCACAAGTTTCACCATACAAGTAATGCCTCCAAATTTTTAAGGCAAAAATTACTACTGCCATTTTCAAATCATGGGTGAGGTAATTCTACTCATGCTTCTTCAACTGGCGAGAGGCATAAGCAATCACTTTACCATGCTGCATCAAAACACACCCCATTCCAATTCTCGAAGCATCACAGTAAACGGTGTAACCTCCCATACCTGAAGGTAAGGTTAATACTGGAGCTGAGGTAGGGCAATTTTAAGCCTTTGGAAATTATCTTCACATGCTTTAGTCCATTGGAACTTAACATTCTTTTGTGTTAATCGAGTCAGAGGGGTTGTTATCCTTGAAAAATCTTGGACAAAACGGCGGTAATAGCCTGCTAACCCAAGAAAACTGCAAACTTCGGTGACTGTAGTAGGCCTTAACCAATTTGTGACAGCTTCCACCTTTTTGGGGTCCACCATAATGCCATCTTTAGTAACAACATGCCCCAAAAAGGCTACATTGTCTAACCAAAATTCACACTTGGAGAATTTAGCATAAAGCTGATGATTCCTCAAAGTTTGCAAAACCATTCTCAGGTGTTGAGCATGTTCTTCAGGAGTCTTTGTCACGAGTCGCGACGGTCCTAGGGCATGGGTAGGCGTAAGGCCACCGAAAACCCATAGAACCCAATACCAATCTGTAACCAATCATGCATATACGATTCCCAGATCAAAACCCCAACACAATACTATAATAATCCACATCATCCATTCAATTAAAGGAATTCCATTAATACAATAAGGTAGTATGCCATATATTACAATCCCAAATGAATTTACATAATTCAACCATCATATACAATATCACAATAACCATGGAACTCTAGACTTTGACTCTTAGAGATACATATTCATTGTGACATACTCAAAATGACAAAATGAAATCATGGACAGAGTAACCTCCAAGCGAGGAGATGAAGCTTGAGTTTTACCTCGTCTCAACCTCTATAGCACCTGAAAAAAATAAACAACTATGGGGTGAGATATAAAATCTCAGTGAATACATAATAGTTCAATATGATATGCCGGCTACGAAAGGAGGTATTTCAATAGGTATTTCAATCCAACATACGGGCGATCGACACTTTATTCCGTAAAGTGCTTCGAAAGGAGCCATTCCTATAGAGGAATGATAATTGTTGTTGTATAAGAATTCAACTAATGGCAGGTGCTTATCCCAGCTGCCCCCAAAATCCATGATGCATATTCTAAGCATGTCTTTCAATGTCTGAATTGTTCTTTCAGACTGCGCATCAGTCTACGGATGGAATGCAGTACTAAAATCTAGCTGAGTACCCATTGTTCCTTGTAGCTTCTGCCAGAATCTCGATGTGAACTGGGTGCCTCTATCTGAAATGATCGAGATTGGAACTCCATGTAGCTTTACTATTTGATCCACATAAAGTTGTGCATACTGCGCGGCAGTATATGTTGTCTTTACTGGCAAGAAATGAGCCGACTTTGCTAGGCGATCCACTATGACCCAAATCGAGTCATATCCTTTCTGGGTTCTGGGTAACTCCACCATAAAATCCATGGCGATACGCTCCCATTTCCATTCAGGCAACTTGATTTCTTGCAGCAAATCCGATGGCTTCTGATGCTCTATCTTCATTTGTTGACAAGTGAGACATGATGCTGCAAAGTTCGCTACATCCTTCTTCAATCCCGGGCACCAATAGCAGCCTTTAACATCTTGATACATCTTTGTAGCGCCTGGGTGAACGCTATAGGGAGTCTGATGTGCTTCTTTTAAGATTCTCTCCCTCAAAACTCCCACGTTTGGTACACATATATGATTCTTGCATCTAAGAACTTCATCCTTGATACCAAATTCCGGAGCTTGACCCTTTCTCACTTCATCTTTGACCTTTACTAACTGTGGATCTCTATCTTATGGGGCTTTGATTTCTTCGAGGAGTCTTGATTCTACTTTGAAGTAAGCTATGAGCACTTGCGATTCATTCACTTCAAATTGGAGACCTTTATTGAACAACTCTTTCAATTCTTTCACAAGGTGCCTCTTGCCTACTGCTACATGGGAAAGACTTCCCATAGACTTTCTGCTTAAGGCATCAGCCACTACGTTGGCTTTTCCAGGGTAGTATAAGATTTGACAATCGTAGTCCTTCAATAATTCCACCCATCTTCTTTGCCTCAAATTAAGTTCCTTCTGCTTCAAGATATATTGGAGACTTTTATGGTCGGTGAAGACCTCACACTTCTCCCCATACAAATAGTGTCTCCATATCTTCAACGCGAAAATAACTGCTGCCATCTCCAAGTCATGAGTCGGATAATTAACTTCATGCCTTTTGAGCTGTCGAGATGCATAGGCAATGACTTTCCCATTTTGCATCAAGACACATCCTAATCCGTTCCTTGACGCATTACAGTATATAACAAAACCCCATTCTCCTTCAGGTAATGCTAGAACTGGAGCCGATATCAAACACTTCTTCAGCTTCTGAAAGCTCT
>CATKHJ010187628.1:0-19725 GCA_949750685.1 Vernicia montana
GGGGGAATGGCAGTAATAAAGGGTTGTCAAGAAACCGCTAGGAAGACCTACTTAAATGCTTTAAAAGGGGTCTTCCCAACTTTACAGATAGAACCACCAGAGGGCTCGGGCAGGAATGATAAGGCCGAACCGGGGGGAGAAACAATGAAGGTAAGGGTTGAAGAGGGGAGAGAAGTACAGATCGAGGCTTTGTTAGATGCTGAGGTTGAGGCAGAAATTTTCTGGGCATTAAGAGAGAATCCTAGCTCCTTTATGTGGGATACTCGGGACTTGGCAGGCGTGAGTAGAGAAGTCATCACTCATAAGCTTAGCATTGATCCGGCGATCAATCCAATAGTTCATAAAAAGAGAAAACATTCCACAGAAAAACAGATCGCTATTGCAGAAGAGGTTCAAAAATTGTTAGAAGCTGGGGTAATTCGGGAGGTATACTATCCGGAATGGTTAGCCAATGTTGTTTTGGTCAGGAAACCTAACGGTACATTCAGGATGTGTGTTGATTTCACCGATCTGAATAAGGACTGTCCTAAGGATAACTATCTTTTACCTAGTATTGACCAGTTGATAGACTCTACTACTGGCATGAACTGTACTCCTTCTTAGATGCAAAGGTAGGTTACCATCAGATTCGAATGCATAGATCTGATGAGGAGAAGACCTCCTCAAGGCACTTATTGCTATAAGATGATGCCTTTTGGGTTGAAAAATGCTGGGGCGACATATCAACGATTGGTCAATCACATGTTTAAAGAACAAATCGGTAAAAACATGGAAGTTTACGTCAATGATATGATCATAAAGAGCATGCAGAGTGTAGATCATCCCAAGGACATTGAGATGATTTTGAAAATCATGAACTCCTATAATTTGAAGTTGAACCCAGAAAAGTGTATTTTTAGAGTACCGGCGGGGAAGTTCTTAGGATATATGGTCTCTCAAAGGGGAATTGAGGCAAATCCGGACAAGATAAATGCAATATTGAAGATGAACCCACCCAACAATATTCGAGAAGTTTAACGGTTGAATGGGCGAATTATAGCATTGGGAAGGTTCATCTCATGTTCAGCTAAGAAATGCCAACCTTTCTTCAAAACCCTCAAGAATTTAAAGAAATTTGAATGGTCAGAAGAATGCCAAAGATCTTTTGAGGAGTTGAAGAAATTCCTAACGACCCCCCCACTTAGCCGTCCGATCCCAGAGGAAGATTTATATTTGTATCTATCCACAACCGCTGAAACCATTGCAACGGTATTAGTCAGGGAAGAATCTGGTGAACAACGACCTATCTACTATCTCAGTAGGGTTTTGCAGGACGCCGAGCTTCGGTATTCGACTCTTGAAAAGCATGCCTTAGCTCTCTTCATGGCTTCCCAAAAACTAAGGCATTATTGTAAGGTACATTAGGTCATTGTTCGAAAGGATTTACCACTCAGGAAAATCCTTCAGAAACCAGAAACCTCAGGTAGAATAGCAGAATGGTTAGTTCGGATTGGTAGTTTGGGTATCTTGTATGAGCCAAGAAGGGCTATGAAAGGCCAGATTTTGGCAGACTTTATGGCTGAGCTCACTCCATTGGAAGGGGAATCTCCGCCAGAGAAAAAAGAAGTATGGGAGATGTTCGTCGATGGAGCTGTGAGCTCAGAAGGATTGGGCATTGGAATAGTTTTGAAAGGGCCACAAAAGGTGATTATTGAATATGCTGTAAAATTGGACTTCCCGATTTCCAATATTGCAGCGGAATATGAAGCACTATTGACTGGTCTTTCATTAGCTCACGAAATAAAGATGGAACATCTGATAATTTATAACGATTCGCAGCTAGTTGTTAATCAAACTAATGGCAATTACGCTGTGAAAGAGGCATCTTTAAAGAAATATGCGGAGCTCGCCAAATAGGCTCTCCTAGAAGGAGGACAGTTTGGTAGTTGGGTAATTAAACAGATTCCTAGGGCTAAAAATGATAGAGCTGATGAAATTGCTAAATCAGCGGCTGTGGGTAGAGAGGCAATCTTAAAAAATATCCCATTGGCAATTCAGAAATTCGCCACGACAGAGATCATGCCAATGTTACCTGTAGATTGGGAAGGAAGTTGAATGGACCCTATCAACCAGTATCTCTCTAAAGGGATACTACCAGAGAAAAGAGTAGAAGCACAACGAGTAATAAAAAGATCAAAGAAATGCAGCTGGTATAAGGATGATCTCTACCTTCGATCCAAAACCCATCCTTAGTTAAAGTGCATATGAACCGAAGATGGTGACTATGTTCTGAGAGAGATCCATGAGGGGATTTATGGAGCTCATGAGGCGAGCTCTAGCCTTGCTAGGAAAACGCTGCTACAGGGGTATTATTGGCCTACTATAAAAAAGGATGCTGAGGAGATGGTTCACCAATGTGTTAAATGTCAGGAGCATTCGACAGTTCCTCGATAACCTTCTAGAAAACTCTCCCCAATTGGTTGTGTATGGCCTTTTCAACAGTGGGGAATAGACATCCTTAGCCCATTTCCACCTTCTGTTTGACAGACAAGATTCCTCATCGTAGCCATTGACCATTTCACCAAATGGATCGAAGCTGAACCTCTAATGAGGATCACACAGAAGAATATAACCAGTTTTTTCTTTAAATCTGTGATTTGCAGGTTTGGAATTCCAGAGACCATAATTTCAGATAATGGCAAGCAGTTCGATTCTGCCCAGTTTAGGTCCTTCTATCGAGACCTCTATATCGATCTTCGGTTCACTTTGGTGGCTCATCCTCAAACTAACGGACAAACTGAAGTGGCAAACCGAATTATCTTGCAGGGATTAAAGAAAAGACTTGATGAAAGGAAGGGACACTGGGCTAACGAATTGTACAGTGTTCTTTAGAGTTACCGAACTACACCAAGAGAACCTACAGGTGAAACACCATTCTCCCTCACCTATGGTTCGGATCCGGTAGTACCCGTGGAGATCGGCCTGCCAAGTTTTAGGACAGAGCGAGCATGGGAGATTGATCAAGAAAGGGAACTAAGAGTCAACCCAGACTTGCTAGAAGAGAAAAGGGACCTCGCGTATGAAAGAACCACAGCTTACAGGCAGAGAGCAGCCAAGTATCACAATCGTCGAGTTAAGGAAAGGATTTTCAAAGAAGGTGATCTGGTCCTTAGGAAAACGGAGATCGTTAGGGGTAATGCAGACGTAGGTAAATTACAACCTAACTGGGAAGGCCCCTACAAAATAGCAAAGGTCATTGGACTTGGGGCATACAAATTGGAAAATCGCCATGGTAATGTTCTTCCCCGAACATGGAATTCGGACAACTTGAGGATCTACTATCAGTAACTGATCAGTCCTCTCTACCTTAGCTTTTTCAATTCTTTTTGTATTCAGTTAATCTTTAATTATAATATGTTCATCACCTAAAGGCATATATTGATTATTATCATGTTTTACGAGATTCAAGTTATTTTTGTATTTCAGAATATTAATAAATCCCCAATCTGGATAAGATTGAAATCCAGAGTTCTCCAATTTTGTATGCTTCAATTTGTTATTTATTTTGTTACTTATAAAGAAGAGAAGCCGCTTCAGGGAATAGGCGAACTTTAAAGTTCACCCAATACTTCCTATATCTTCAAAACTGAAAGGAATAGGCGAACTTCAAGTTCGCCCAAGACTTCTTGTGTATACAATCTCCAAAAATGAAAGGAATAGGCGAACTCCAAGTTCGCCCAAGACTTCATGTGTATACAATCTCCAAAAATGAAAGGAATAGGCGAACTTTAAAGTTCGCCCAAGACTTCCTGTGTATACAATCTCAAAAAATGAAAGGAATAAGTTCGCCCAAAACTTCATATATATATATATATACACATAAATTGTTCATAACATGAAAAAGAAAAGGCAAAATTAGAATTAAAAATTACTTTTAATTAATTAATCAAGTGCTTACAAGGCCTTTTACGCCTGATCTATTACATCATTTCTATTATCTACAGAAAGAACGCCATAATTGGTGATTGAAAGAGGAGGATCTTCAGTAGATGGGGGTTGGCGGTCATCGCCTGTAGGTGGAAGTGGAGGAATAACAAACTCTTCCGAAGGGAGAGGAGGAATATTCTCAATCCCAGGGGATAGAAGAATATCCCCGAACCCCTCGATATCCCCTTCTTCATCAGGGTAGATCTCCTCTACAAAGTCAAAATCGAGCTCGGGATACTTGCTGTACACCGAGGCTAACACCTTATCCTGATATGAGATAAGCTTGCTAGCCATCAGTCCCAAATCTTTCTCCTGAGCCTCTTTCTCCTTCTGAAGCTCCCCGGCCAGGTGATGATTCTCCCCTTCAAGGTTCTGCTTATCTCTCTTTTTCTCCTCCAGCTCAGATTGCAAGGTAGTCACCCGGCCCAGAAGGTCGGACTCCATAGCAATGGACTTTGCCTTTTCTTATTCTATAGCTTTTTGGTGAGACTCCCAAAGCTACTCGATCTTCGTAGCGAACTTCTTCTCCAGCTCCTCCTTGACACGGGCCCATTTGGCCTTTAAATCCTCCTTTTGTGTTCTCATCCTCTGGCGAATCTCGAAGAGAATACGAGAGGTTTGCACAACCAAGAAGTCAAAGGAATCAGTGAAAATTATAATAATATGGGGAAAGACAGTGAACGACATATACCTCCAGTAGATATCCATAAGCCGATCTGGCAAGCTCGACATTTGTTAGATTGGCCACAAGCTTGTCATCGGTGAGGAGCTGTATCGATCGCATTATATCAATGGCAACAGATGGATCACGAACAGAGGCTCCCTCGCCATATTTTCTAGTGACCACCTCGGTAAAGTTGGTCAGCTCGCTTAGAGATGGTTCATCTGCAGCTGGACGAAGCCTCTTCAGTCGCCCACTGACACTTTCGGGGGCATATCTCTTTACACCACCCTCGACAGATTTTGTTTTGGGAGGGATAGTGGGAGCGACCTCTTGGGTAATAAGGAGAGGGATAACAGTAGGTGAGGCTTTAGACTTGGAATTTTCAGCTGTACCCTTGGCTTTAAGTTCTTTAGTCTTTCTCTCTTTCTCTCGTTTCTCCTTCATCAGATGTGCTACGGACTTCATCTCTGCAATAAGGTGAGAGAACATTGGTTAGGCGGTGACAAGCATATAATGTTACGAAATTAATGAATTGAGTAGTACCAGCAGATCGGTCAGCTGCTTTAGGGTTGGATTTGGACTTCTTGGTAAGGTCGCCAAAAAAGTATTCATGGAGTAGCTGTGATCCTGATATGGGTACAAGGCTACTAAGAGCAGTAACACTCTTTTCTTCCGATGGAGACAGGTTAGGTAACCTGCTCGATGGAAGTATAGTGGGATTTTCAACCCAGAAGTTTTGCAGATCGCCCCATCCCCCTTTATGGGATACTATAAAAAAGTTGTTCTTCCAGTTCTTGAGAGAAGGAGACAGGAGGAAGATCTTATTCTCACTTTGAAAACTGAAGTGTTCGAACCCCTTTCGGGCCACCAAAGGATACAACTCCCTTACCACCCTATTTGTAACTTCATACCCTTCTATTTCTCCTACGATCCTAAGACCAGCTAGTACTTTCCAAGAGTTCGAGTGGAGCTAGTAGATAGGTACCTTGTATTCCTCCAGTATGGCTTGGTATAAAGGATGAATAGGGAACCTGAGGCCGGACTCCAAATCATCTACATACATCAGCCTATCTAGATCGCCTAATTTCTGATTGGCAAGAGTCCCAGGGTTTGGGATCCTAAGATCATATTCTAGAGGAATATTATATTTGCTCTTGATAGATGGAAGATGTTCGGCTAATAGTTCATTAGTGAATGTCTTTTGTACCCTATGGGGTTCGGGTTTATTTTTTTTATGTATTAGTAAATCGGGGTATAACAGTCAACCCCTTTTTAGTAATCGCAAATCGCCCACCTTTCTCTATAGAGTGATTGACGCTATGAGGAGTACTAACAGGGGCTACCACTTGCAAAGGGGGAGCCGATTTATATATATATATAGAATTTGGAGATGGTGTTCGAGAGTGATCTGACACCGTGGTTTCACTACCGCTAGAGCGCTCTCGAAAATTGTTTTGAGAATCCTAAATGTCACTCATTTTTTAGGTATCTTAGTTGGGTTTCAACAGAAATTGAAAACAAAAAAGAACAACGAAAAAGAATTAGTGAGGAAACTTACTAAAAAAGGATTTAGGATGCTCCAACGAACTTCCTTGAAGGATTCAAAGAGAAACAGGATGAAAAAAGTACAAAAAAAATGGCAAAAGATTGGTGAAAAAGTCCAACCGGTGTTAGAAGGCCTTATTTATAAGAAAGGGCCCGGTAACTGAAGGGTTTCTATAGTATTCTACTAGGGACGCGTGGCAAATAGAGATGAAGGGTCTCTGCAACTGTTGTCTTTTCAATTTTAAGATTGGGCGGGAAATTAAAAGATTCGTGCTTGGTATACATTCGCACAAGCAATAAGTTGGTTTCGAGTCTTTGACTCATCACTGGTGGGGGGACATGTGATGCATGTCAATCCAAACGAGCCTCTCCAAGTGAACTAGGAGTTCGCCTAATGCCAAAATGACCTATTACACATAGTCAACTAAGGATTGCCCAGACAGAGACTAAAATCGCCCAGACGAGTTCTGCCCATGCTACCGAGCATCTGTGTAGATTGTCAGATCAACATAGGGATGATCCTCGAAGACAGTCCCCGCATCTCCACCACAATCTCAATTTCCTAAATAATAGGAAGTCATTATCCCACTATTTGGACATTTAGTGGTCCTACATTTCAGGGACTTGCTCCCTAAGATAGTCTCCTATAAAAGCTTTCAGAGGCTTCATACACTAGGTTACGCATTCTAAACACTAAAAAAACTTTTTATTTTCCTTAAGAATAATCACCTACTGACTTTAGCATCAGAGAGTTCATCCAGGCGATTTGCCTGAATTCTCTAACTCTGTTTTGCAGGTTCAACCAGGTTCATCAAGTTCGGAACATACTCAGTGTGGGTTCGAATTTTGTCCTACTCACATCAGTGTTCATGCAGAGAACGACTTCAATTGTTGTTGATTCATCATCACCAACACAAAACTCGACTTCTCGCAACTGACATAGCAAAATCAACAAGCTCGGGCAGATGAATGATGGGAATTTCAATCTCTGCTGGTTCAAGTCGAAGATGAGCTCGAATAGAGGATGGGAATTTCAACACCTCTGCTGGTTCAAACTAAAGACTAACTCGGATTAATCAGCAATTCATTATACATCAGATGGACCTTTCCTAATGCAATGATTTTTTATTGATTCAACTTTTGTTTTTAGTGATTCAAGGTCTACACACCAACATATAATGCAACCCCTCTCGACTGATTCGAGGTAGAAATCAAAGTATTAACTATCCAGGTCATTGCTCAGTGCCATTTATGTAATGAGCTTGCCGAGCGGTTCAAGGTCTTCTTCGAATGGGGCAAACAGTGATCGCAAACAAGCTCGGGATGATAATTGTCTTAAGATTTGTCCGTTCCCAAACCGGCAAGAGGAGTCATCAAATGTTTTTGGTTCAATTTTTTTTTCCAGTGATTCACATACTAGTACAAAACTTGTCTCAAGAACTGTTCATCTGTTGGTGGGCTCGGTTGCAATTATTATAACGGTAAAAAGGAACACTGAGTACCGTCCCAAACAGACTAGTCGGTGATTGAAACCAAGCTTGGGCTAATGACAAATTTTAACTATTATTTGACATGCAGAAAGATGACCCAATAAACGCTCCCCTTTTAGATGGCAATTGGTATAATGTCAAAAAAGGAAATGCCGAGCACACGAATTGGCTGTTCTTGGAGAGGAAAAACAAACCAGCAAATGCTCTTCCTTCTGGCTAGTAGGTTCAGTCGCAATTGGTAATAACGGCAAAAGAAATGCCGAGCTTTATACCGAATGGGTCATTCAATGATTAGAACCGAGCTTAGGTTGATGACTAGGTTTTGGTTATTCTTAAACAAGAGAAAATCCAGCAGCAGATGTTTATCCTTCCAACTGGTGGGCTCGATAGCAACTGGTATAGTGGCAAAAAGGACACCAACCCAAGTACACACGTACCATTTTATGAAGGTGTTGTCACCTAAGGTTCGGTCAGTTTCTTAATATAAATCAACCACACCTTACAACCGACTCATATAACATGGTCTTGTACTGAAAACAAAAGCTCGGCTTCATCATAACATCGAACACATGAGCTCGGTCTCACCTGATCTTAGCTAACCATATTGGCTCGGCCTTACCTTGTTTTTGCTGAGATTGTAGGTTCGGCTTCATCATGACCAAACAAAACTATGGTCTCATCATGGCCGACCAAACCATGGTTAGCTCCACTACGTCATTTTATATTTCATATATCTCGTCCGCTTCCTTGAATGTGGGCTTTTGATGAATATGAGTCGCTTTTTAAAGTGCGGTCGCTTATTATAAATCATTTGCACATGAAGTTTTGAATTAAATATTGATGCAACTAATTCGGCCAAATCCTACCTTTCATCACCTTGGAACTGACTCCCATGACTCAGCCTAGTGGTCAAGTGCAAACACCCCTCAAAAGTCGGAACATTAACTGTTCGCACGTGATTAATAATATTGTACTCTGCAGCATTACTAACCTCGACATTTTCAATTTTAAATTTAGTGAGGTCATTGGACTTGGATTCTTCAATTTTGACCTTCAGTACATTTAGCTTAGACTGTTCTACTGAAAGATTCACAACATGAGCACGTTTGGAATCATTGGAAGGTTGTTCATTTCCTTGCCCCCTAATGTCACCACAAATAGGCCGAGAATCATTGCATGTAGGTTGACCATCATTACAAGTGGGCTCAGTATAATTATATGTTGAACTCTCTCTAGTATGATTGTAGGTCGGCCTCTCTCTAGTATGATCATAGGTAGGCCTAGAATCATGACATATAGGTCGATTACTACCATAAAATAACCAAGTTCGATCATTACATTCTTCATCATAAAAAATCCTAGTGTTTGCATCAATCATCCTAACCATATGATATGAATGAGAGTTTCTATATATAGACCGATCATAAGACATCACCTGCCCCTAAAATCAATCGGCTTATCATATTCACTCGAGTGATTTGAGTGAAAATTATTATATTTGGGCCGACCATAAAGATGAGAATTATTTAACTTAGGTCGGCCATAAGACATCTCTATATTCTCAAAATTATAATATTTAAATTGAGAATTTAGAAACTTACCAGACCGATATGTGTCTTTGTCTTGTTGAACCATTTGATCAATCATTTTGTAACTTTGAGTCGATCTACTAAAATTCATGGTCGGTTGCACTTCTAAAACAATCTCCAATCGGTCAAAACACTTGTCCAATTTTTCAAAAGAAATTCTATATTCTTTGGATTATTAAATCTTTTTCAAAACTTAGCCGAAGGATTTCGGCCAAATAGTTGGACATGATTCTGCAATATCCAGTATTTGACATCTTTTTGATTTAAAAGTAGTCCCACTGGGCATGCCAAAAAGATGTTAACCCTAAAAATAGAATCTTAAAATTAAACATTTAGATTGTTTAATTGAGTCCCTGTTACAGTACTGTCAGTCCTCTGGATTGATGCTTACTATTTTTTGATATTTTTTAGTTTAATTAACAATAAAATATAACATATATCAGATGTATATAGGAATCAAAATACTATCAACAGTAAATCTAGGGATTTGTGCGATTAAAAGGTAACTTGAAAAGACAAATATATAGGCTGTCGGAGTCGTCAATCACTTCAGGGGTCTGATATTTAGGTAGCACGTACCGTCAATCAAAGAAAAATGGTAGTATATAGGCACAGTAGCTGTCAACTGGTTGATCACAACAAAATAATTTTTGAGAGAATTAAATTTTGTATTGAATTGAGATAGTTTACAACTGATTTCTACACCCTATTTATAGGAGCTATACATGGGTAATTATGTAATTACAAAGTAGATATAAAAACCTTAACCCTAATCTGGTGAAAATACAAGGTGATTGAGCTATAAACAAGCATTTGAACTGACTACAATGATTTCGTCTTCATTTACATGAGTTACTTCAAATCCAGGCTCTAATAAAGAATTGGGCCCAACTGTCATTTTTTTGATCGGCGTTAACAAATATTTATTATTTAAACATCTCGACCTAATCTTATTCAATTTTAACAAGTGTAAATAAATATTTTTATTATTTAAAAATTTTCATTCAATATGATTCTGTTTTAATAAATGTCGATTTAACAAGTGTAAATATAGACATTTATTATTTAAAAATCTCGATCCAATTTAATTTGGTTTTAACATGTGTAAATATAAACAATTATTCCCTCTATTCCATTTTAATTGTTGTTTTTTTGAAGATTTTTTTTTAAAAAATATTTATCGTTTTAAGAAACCAATGAAACATTAATAACCTTTTTCCCAATTTTACTTCTATTCATTATGAGTGAAAAATATTAATAAAGTAAGAGAAAGATAAAAATATAATAGGTATTTTAGTCATATTAAGTTATTTTTCACTATAATTGAGACTATTTAATAGGTTTTTTAATATTTGTGTAAGAATTTAAAACGACAATTATTTTAAAATGAAAAAAGTATTATTTAAAGATCTCGATCCGATCCGATTTAATTTTAACAAGTGTATGCTTTAACAAGTATAAATATAAACATTTATTATTTAAAAATCTCGATTCAATTTGCTTCGATTTTAATAAATGTCCGCTTTAATAAGTGTAAATATAAACATTTATTTAAAATCTCGACCCAATCTGATTCAATTTTAACAAATGTAAATATAAACATTTATTATTTAAAAATCTTAATATAATCTGATTCAGATTTTAAAAAATGTCGGTTTTAAAAAGTGTAAATATAGATAATTTAAATTTTTTGACCCAATATGATTTGTTAAATATATACATTTATTATTTAAAAGTCTCGACTCAATCTAATTTAGTTTTAACAAGTGTGAATATAAATATTTATTACTTAAAAATTTTGATCCAATCTAATTTGTTTTTAATGAAAGTCGAGTTTAGAAAGTGTAAATATAAATATTTATTATTTAAAAATTTTGATTCAATCTAATTCAATTTTAACAATTGTAATTACAAATATTTATTATTTAAAAATCTCGATCCAACATAATTTGATTTTAACAAGTATCAGCTGATCCAATATGATTCGATTTTAACAAATAAATATAAATATTTATTATTTAAAAATTTTGATTCAATCTAATTTGATTTTAACAAGTACCTATTGATCTAATATGACTCGATTTTAACATCTATAAATGTAAGTATTTTGATACATTAAAAATTCATTAAAGAAGTTCAAACTCTTAATTTCCGAGTCAATTATTCGAGTATTAGATTAATCGTAAAAAAATATTATATAATTCAACAAAATTTAATATTTAATGTAATTTATCCATTTATTACATAGGCGATAGTTTCAAATCCTAACAAAACATTTTCCTCTTCAGATTTTTTTTAATGTAAAAATAAAAAATTAGGCTGACAATTCAGATATATGAAGCCCTTAATCACGGATTAATCTTACTAAATATTAAAAAAATTTAAGGTTTTTTTGATTTGTACATATTATTTTATATATGCAAAAGGCAAAATTCTGTTTGGTTAGCTTATCTTAAGGAAATACATTAGACATGTACGGAAATAAAAACGATACAACTAATAAATTACAATTATAAAATAAAAAAAAAAGTTGTTTTGATAAAAAATTACTTTAAATAAACATGGGAAAAACGGAAAATGATAAAAATAAGGAAAAATAAAATCGACAATAATAATACTTAATAATAAAAATAAAAAATAAAATCCAGTTGCACAATACCGTTATTTCTGTTATTGATGGAGGACAATCCCGTACTTTCACTATTGCTTTCCATGGCCGCTAAGCAATTAAGATTTAAGAGCAGAGGGTGAGAGATTTTCACAGAAAATCAAAGAAAAAGAAAAAAAAAGGCTCTTTTCCCTTCTGTTTCTCTCTTTCTCTCTCTTCCTCTCTCTATCTGTACAAAATCTAGCCCTCTTTGACTCTCCTTTGCTTTCAATTTTAGGGTTAATTTCTGTAAATTCTCTCTAGTTTACTTCCCTTTCTGTGTTCATTCCTAAAGTCAAAACAAAAAATCTCTATAAATTTGTACATACAGTAGCTCTTCTTACTCTTCTCCTTTATATCTCCAAAATAAGAAATTCTCTCCATTTTTATTTTTTTTTTACATCTTTGCTTCTTTGTTGGTGTTTGTATACACATATATAAAACTATAAGACTGTTGGGTTTCCTGGGGTTTTTTACCCATCATGATCCAATTCGATCTCTCAAAAAAAACAGCTGCTTTTTGTTAAAAACATAGAATTCTTAATGAAAATTTGTGGGTTTTAGGAGAAAATTAGTGGGTCTTTGTTAAAATTTGATTTAAGTGAACAATTTGCTTGATTTGGGATTCTTTTGGGTTTGTGATCTAAACCAAAAAATCTGGTTTCTGTAGAGCCATGGCTGTCTCAACAATAGCTTTATACGCGAGCCCACCAAGCAGTGTGTGTTCAGCACCACACCCATGCCAAATCAATGCTCACTCGACGTATGATTTTGACTTGAACTCGAGATCTTCATCGACAGCTTCGTCTAGTGCATCTTCTTCACAGAAATCTGTGGTTGGTGGCTTGTCGTGTTTGTTTTCGTCTTCAACAGCAAAACATTCGTCGTTTTCAGGTGATAGAGAGGAGTTAGGGTCTTTTTGGCATGATAGAGGAGAGGATTTGAAGGAATTGAGCAGTTCATTTCGCTTTTCACCGAGTAAATATCTCGGTGGGTCTTCTTTAAAGAAGGATCAGAGTCCAATTTCGGTATTGCAAGGTCCAGTCTCGTGTTCTAGTAGTCCTCCCATGAGGATTGCTCGTGAAAGGAGTGCTGATGTGGGTTTTCAGAGCTCAATTCATGGCTCATTTCGCGGTGGGGCTAGTGGGTTGTTTAATGGGTTTGTGAGGCATGCGCTGGGATCCTGTGTTGATTATGATTCGCCGACTTTTGAGGTTGATAAAACTGGAGCTGATATTGGTTCTTCAGCAGTTGTTGTGGATGAATTAACATTTAATATGGAGGATACTATTGTGGAGGATTCTTATGCCAAAGAATTGCTGTTAGGTGCACAACTGAGACACAAAATCTTTTGTGAAGATTTTGTTATTAAGGCTTTTTATGAAGCTGAGAAAGCACATAGAGGACAGGTAAAGTTGGAGTTTTAGACTTTGATTGGATTTTGTTGTTTCATAGTAGCTTTGTGGGCTTGAGAATATTTATTTGATGTTTTCTTATAGATGCGGGCAAGTGGAGATCCATATTTGCAGCATTGTGTGGAGACTGCAGTTTTGCTCGCAATGATTGGGGCTAACTCTACCGTGGTTGCTGCAGGGCTTTTACATGATACTCTTGATGATTCTTTTTTAAGCTATGACTATATATTTAGGACATTTGGAGCAGGGGTAGCCGATTTGGTAGAAGGGGTAAGGGGCTGAGCTCTTGTTATTTAATCCGTTGTGAAAAAAATTGCTAAATTATGTTTTTTATTTTTATTTTTTTTTTTATAAATATAAATAGATGATACATAATCATTCATCTTCCAAGCAGTTCTATACTTCATTGAATGTTCACTTGCGATGCTATGTGGAACTTGCATCATTCTTTTCAATATAATCTGCATTGGACCAGTATAAGAAGTGCGCATTCTAGTTAATTAATTATGGAGTTGAATAGTTAGTCAAGAATTTAATTATGGAGTTGAAATTTGATATTTTATCCAGACTAGAATGCCTTGTTTAGTCAGGTCAAGAAATTTACTGCTAACAAATATAAGAGTAAAGGTTGGTTTCTTGTATTCCAGCATTGTTTGTGAATAGAAGAGCTGTTTTTTTACCCTTCCTACCATTCAAAACTTGTTTAAACTAGGCATGGTTGTGGCTGTCATACTGTGCCTTGAAATTTTTTTGCAGTCTAAATTGGCCGTACTAATAAGGATATTCCTTCCTCTGTTTGAAACTCCATTTACACTTCAAATTGAGCTAGACTTGGCTTCCACTAAAATGGCCTTTTCAGTTGCTGCTTGTTGTTTCTAAGCATTGTAGACACTACTTTGCCAACATGTTGAAATTGGTCTAAACAGTACTTCCTAAAAGGAATGCTGATAGTTTTCTGGAAAGTCACAGCATCGTACAGAAGCTGAGGTTGATAAATCTCAGAGCTCTTTTTTCACTAGTCTTTTTAAGGTTCATCCAGTGAAACATCAAAAAAATATTTGAAAGAACTTTTTTTCCATCGGTATTGTTGTTTTGTTTATTGATTATCTTATAAGCTTCTAATGTGGTTCTCTGTGGCATTAAATCAGGTCTCTAAGCTTAGTCACTTGAGTAAGCTTGCACGTGAGAACAATACAGCAAACAAGACCGTTGAAGCAGATCGCTTGCATACCATGTTCCTTGCCATGGCAGATGCCAGGGCTGTCCTGATAAAGTTAGCAGATCGATTGCATAATATGATGACTTTAGATGCATTGCCTTTGATCAAGCAACAGAGATTTGCTAAGGAGACTCTGGAGATATTTGCACCATTGGCTAACCGTTTAGGAATCTCTAGTTGGAAAGAGCAACTAGAGAATCTCTGTTTTAAGTATCTCAACCCTGATCAGCACAGAGATTTGTCCTCTAGACTCGTGGAGTCTTTTGATGAGGCAATGATTACTTCTGCAACAGAGAAATTAGAGCAAGCTCTTAAGGATGAAGCCATTTCGTACCATGTTCTGTCTGGACGGCATAAAAGCTTGTATAGCATCTATTGCAAAATGTTGAAGTATGCTCTCTCTCTGCCTCTCTCTGCATGCTTTCACACACAGGTTTTCTTGGGAATGGGAAGCATGTCTTTTAAGAGATGCATCTTAATTTGGCAATGCCTGATAAGAAATAAAAATAGAAATAAATGGTGCTTGAAAGAGTCACCATGTATCCTGCCTGACTGTTATATTCAATCAAGCAGGGATATTGAATTAATCACACCTTTGGATTTGGATTAGATATTATTGCTGTTGCTGCAGCTTCTGCATAAATACTAGATTATGCGAATTGTGGGCTGGCCCTAGGGTGATTTGATTGAACTGATGTTCTAACCATATTGCATGTTCCCAAACATACTTAAGATGGAAAAAACATATTACACCATGAAACTGTGAAGAGCTTTTGTGCTTAAATATTATTGTCATTAAATATTAAGCATTTATGATTTGCATAATGTCGTGATGGTTTTTAATTTTGTGCAGGAAGAAGCTGAACATGGATGAGATTCATGATATTCATGGACTACGTCTGATTGTTGAAAATGAGGAAGATTGCTACAAGGCATTAAGAGTTGTTCACCAGTTATGGTCTGAAGTACCTGGAAAATTCAAAGACTATATAAATCACCCCAAGTTCAATGGGTATGCTTTGGCTTATCAATAGTGTGCTATAAAATATGTTATTCTTTTCTTTCTAACTTTAATTTTGAATCTGTAGGTATCAGTCTCTCCATACGGTAGTAAAGGCTGAAGGCATGATGCCACTTGAAGTTCAAATTCGGACAAAGGAGATGCATTTGCAAGCCGAGTTTGGGTTTGCAGCCCATTGGAGATACAAGGAAGGTGATTGCAAGCACTCCTCATTTGTGCTTCAGATGGTTGAGTGGGCACGATGGGTTGTCACCTGGCACTGTGAAACAATGAGCAAAGATCAATGTTGCATTGACTATGCTGATTCCATAAAGCCTCCCTGTCAATTCCCTAATCATTCCGATGATTGCCCATATTCTTACATGCCTAACTGTGGCCAGGATGGACCTGTCTTTGTCATTATGATTGAGAATGATAAGGTTTGATTCCTTCATTTCCACGGGTTTAATTTAATGATAATTATTTGGTTCCAGTCCAATGCAACCTAGTTTAAGCTAAAAGTTTACAAGTCAGTTTTCTTCATACTTTCAGGCAGTAATTGGAGTTTTTGGCATTTAAAATTGGACATTGATTATTGATGTGCATGTCAATGCTTAGTAAAAGGCAAATGAAGTGTTGTATTAGGCAATTTGTGTCATTTATACTTAAGAGAGTCAATGTTTATTAAGCAGTCCTGTGTCTTTGTTATCTTTCAACCAATTTGTGGCAGTGCCCAGAGTCATGCACTTACATGTGTTTTCGTGAATGTTGCAGATGTCAGTGCAAGAGTTTCCTGCAAACTCAACTGTGATGGATTTGCTGCAAAGGGCTGGGCGGGGAAGCTCAAGATGGTCCCCATATGGGTTCCCTGTGAAGGAAGAATTGAGGCCAAGGTTGAATCATAAGCCATTGAGTGATCCCACATGCAAGTTGAAGATGGGGGATGTGGTGGAGCTCACTCCAGCCATACCAGACAAATCTTTGACAGAATGCAGGGAAGAGATTCAGCGCATGTATGATCGGGGATTGACCACTCTCACACACACATCAACAGCTGCTAGTGGGATGGCTGGGTGGAAGTTGACCGTTAATTGATCGTCCCTCAAGTAGTATACCATTTAATGACAATTGGTTATTCTTGTATATACATAATATTTGTACAGAACAGCTACATGGTTCTGGTAATGAGGACACAATGACTAACTGGATTAAAAAAAAACTGCCAAATGATTGAATTTAAAGTTCACATTGAATGTTGGCTACTGTATTGTGCCCTTTATGCTTCCTCCTTGGCAGTATATTATTTGGAATTTGGCCTATTGATTTAAAATGTGATTTGCATTAAGTTGGAGCTTATTCTCCTTTATAGATTTTGGATATGTATGATGAACAGTCCTATATGCCTGCACCAGGAACACATGTTAACAGAAATGAGAGCAGGTCTTGTTAAGTTTTTAGGACTTCAACAAAGGGGTTTATAGGGTTTAGTACCGGCAAATCATCCACAAATTCAGACTCCCGCCGCCCCTTTTCTTTCGGTAATCACAGCTTAACCCTTTGTTATAACATTGTGCTTTTAAAGCCTTTGAAGCTTAAATCCTTTTAAACGAGGCAACCAAGAACAAAAGACGAGAACAAAAGATTTGTGCGTAAAAATGAACGAGAAACAATACTAGGAACAAGTGAACAACACTACATGTGTAACAAATTTTCATAACAGTGAAAATGATTGCATACATAGGGCAATCACATGAAGAAAAAGGGAGTTTGAAATTGATACATACACCTCTTAGTTCCTCTCAATACAGATTCAGGACATCAATAAGGGTCTATTATGTTCTCAAATGTACTGTGAGAGTGGAATTCTCACTTGGGTCTTTTGGTAAGGGGAAATGATACTCTTTGAGGAGTATTATGCTGGACATCTGTCTTTGGTTCTTGAGATGGATTGGGATCAGCACTTTCTTCATCATCCTCTGTTTCTTCTACTGCCTGGGCAGGCTGCTTCTTTGGGATAGCCAGTTGGTAGTTTGGGCTGATCAATGTGTCCTGCTCTGGTGGAAGTGGAATACCGGGTCCGGCAATTGACTTGGGCAATGGAATTTTGTTCCTGTTTCTAGCCAATTCTAGTAAAATCTGATGAATTGTAATTTGAAGATGTTAGGCATAATTTATTATAACTCTTTCAGAGAAGCAAAGAAACAAACACTATATCCAATCAAAACAAAGATAATGTCTACGTCCAGAATTTAAAATCAATTTCAAGACTTAAAAGAACTGGTTGTGACTTGTGAGGAAGACAATAGAAAGATAATTCACCTACATTACTACGCTGATACATTTTATCCAACTGCAACACGACATCAAAGTAAAACCAAGTAAAACTGAGGGTGGTCAAACCTCTATAGCAATAGTGATTAACCAAAATTTCCAACTCTTCATGTCTGCATTGAAAATGAAGAAGAATAAGGCATATGACTCTTACCTCTCTTGGTGGTGGTTGTGAGAAGCTGAAATTCACTTTTGATTGAATTGCAAGCTTAACATCATCACAGTCAATTGCAGATTTGCCAGCATGCTCTGAGTAAACCTGAGCATCTGTCAATACATCAACAACATATCGATACCATAGCTCCAGAAACTGGTGTATAACGCGAGGCTCATAGTCCTCAACACCCATTGATTTCAGTAGTGATTTGACAATCTTTGCATCTCTTGGTAAGTCCTCATCTCCCTCTGCCATTCTCTAAACAAGATCCAAAGCCCAAATCAAGAGCCAACGTTAGACATCTCAAATGCCCAACCAGCACAAGAAACATACTCTATTTCTAGCATAACATTTCTAGAACCAAAATCCAAACCAAAGAAGAAAAAAAAAAAAAAAAAAAATGGTATCAACTAAATTGGGTTGTTCAGAGGGGGCTTGAGCAGAAAACAAGAACCTATAGCAATAGCATGGAAAATTATGCTGGATTACAAAATACAAAGATGTAGAATACCATGAAAAGCTTCTAATTGATGGTTGCTATATAATAAATGGTGATTATTATAAAAAATCAAACAAATTGTAAGGAAATTCATACTAACAGCACAAAATATCTAATCTAATAACACAACATTAGTTCATAAAAAATTGACATACCCAAATTCTTCAAACATAAATTGAGAGGTTCTTCTCAGATTAAACAAATTCCATATTCAACAGTTCACACAAAGGACCAAATTGTAATATAAAATTTTTGCTGTTCAAAATCTAACAACTCTATTCTAAAAAATATTGAGACCAAAAAATACGAAATCAGAATTCTTTGAGATGATAATTCATTGAATTGTCACTCAATATAATCTTATCAAGTCTTCGATTTGAAAGTGGGAATCAGAGACCTCACCTACTGAGAAGAAACGGCGAGTGGTGGCTCCGGTGTGTTTGTTTTCGTGGCTCTTGGAAAGTTATCAAGCCAAGGGATGGTAGGAAGAGGGGTCCGGAGACGGGTCACCGGAATTCGGTACGAAAAATACAAAGGATTTCTATTAGGAGCTCCGAGCACACGTGAGAGAGAGAGCGAGGATGAGGAGAAATTGGGTTTTAGGCCTAAACTACGGCTTTGGGCAATTTATATTATGGATCAGGTCTACCTTGCAACATGGACCTAGATCCAAAACACATCGTTTTATTAAAAAAAAAAAAAATACGCGCTGTTTTATTAAAAACATTCCCTTCTTCTTCTTCTTCTTTTTTTTTAATGCTGGATGATCTTTTTCTTATTATTTTTCTAAATGCTGAATCTTTTCTTTTTTCAAAATAGTGAAGCTCAATTTTTCTTTTTTTTCTTTTTCTTTAAAATTGCTTTATTTTTTTTTTCTTTTTATTGAAACTGTTTTTATCTTCTTCTTCTTCTTCATATTTCTTTCATAATCTTCATTTTTTTTTGTGAGTTTTTATACTATTTATGTGAAGATTTTGAGTTTTATTTTTTTTATTTTGGAGTTCGATTGCTTGATATTTTTATTATTTAATATTAAGTTTTAAATTATCAGGTTCATTAGATTTAAAGTTTAGATTCATCACATATAACTATCAGGTTCATTAGATATAAAGTTTAAGTTCATCATATATCACATGCAGATTCATTATCTTTTTTACTGTCAGATTCATGATTTAATTATTCTATAATTTAATTTCATTCATT